>CAJHQP010005317.1:0-46964 GCA_905132765.1 Moricandia arvensis | reverse complement strand
CTTACTGATACAGGCACGGAAGCTGGGTCGATGGTTTGGATGGTTGATGGGTCGATCTTATCGGCAAGGATTGAGATCGGATGGAAAGATGGTGATGATGGCCGACTTGCTATCCCTTTCTGTCCAATCTAATATGAAAATAAAAGAAGAACAGTGAGTTTATGAATAACAAAAATAAGAACTGAAACTAAATGGATAAAAGAATGGAATGAGTGATGGATAAAAGTTTGATGATGGATGGATGGAAGACGATGGTGGATAAATGGTGATTAACTCTCTCAATCCGTGGCTGCTGATTGACTCTCTCAATCTGTGTCTCAAGGCTCTTGAATCTCACAAAGAACCTATGAACCACGAGCTCTATAGTCTCCTAATGCTTCTCACAACTTAGGAACTAAAGAACAACTTTTATGCAAAGAAACTATCTTTGATAAAACTGAATAAAACTTCTTATTAACTTGATGATTGAGGGTGATCTTTACAATGCACGTCTGGGAGCTTATATAATGCTCAGAGACAAAGGTATTATCGTTCTAAAACAATTAGAAAAGGAAACAAATCAAAATTAAGCAAGATATCGAAAAACTAGCCGTTTGGAGCTCTTTAAGGGATTTTGGCTCCAAATAAGAATCTTGAGTCTTCTTGAACCTGGTCGGTTTTAAGGGATAAGAAAGCTTCCTTGGGATATTCTTGACTGCTTCTAAGGTGATTATCACGTCCAGAAATAAATGAGAAAAGAGCTGTTGGAGCTGGATTGCAAGAATCTCCAAATAAGGCAGTTTGGTGTTAATGAGCATCTTCTTGATCCTATGTTGGTTGGTGCATGGTATGAACTCATAGGACTCTCCTGGATCGTGGATTATGTCTTCTGGATGGTTAAGATTATCTCCTGGCTTCCATAGATAAGTTTGGGTCGAACCAAACTGACCAAGTAAAAGATCTTGGATACTTTCCTTAAATGGTGCTGGTTTGGCCAATGTGGGTAAACCAAGCTTATCTTCTTGTCTAATTGGGATCCGCCTGATCCTGTGTACTCTGGTGCTCCTTAATATGTTGTGGAGTGCCTCTGAATGACTTAGAAGGTCTCCTGGTCGCCTTTCTTGAGATTGAATTGATGCAAAACCCGGATCTTCCAAATAAGGCAAGTGTAGGAATTGTTTGGCATGTTTTAAAGATTGGGCCATAACTTCATATTTCCGTGACCATTTCTCTTCATTCTGGGCTTGTTGCAAAGCTAAGAGATCTATATTGAATTCCATCAGATGTTTTGGGCCAAAGCACTTCTTTATTGGGCTTGAAACAGCTTCTAAACTCGGGTACTCGCGGTTGGATGGGCTGGGTAACCTCCGGTTTGTAAAATTGATATCTTCCTGCTCCGGATAGATTTTGGTATGATTCCAATTGTGGTTGACTCCTTGTTGAGTGTAGTATGCGTGAAAATTAGTTTCATGTAAATATTCCTCCTTTTTGGTGAGATATGCCGTTTTGACTGAACACATATCCTTGCTGGTCCTTTGGCTGGCTGATTGGTGCAACTGGTTGGTCTCTGGTTCAGCTACTGGTTGGATGGCCTCATCACTTACCACTCTCTAAATGCTATCACAAAGCACTTAGGCAACTATTCCCTGCCTTAAACAACCCTTAGACTTTAGTCTAGGTGTCTCAAACTTAAGGCAGTCCCAATGACAATAGTATGCAACAGCCTTAACCTATTCACTTCATGAATGCAATCCGGATTAGATACAACTATCTATCATCCTAGAAAGACATTCATTTAGAATAGAGACGAAGCATCAATGTCATTTCCAAAAACCAGACCCAAGTGCTTTACATTAATCAGTTTCTATTCATATATGCAAGAAAATTCAGAACATACCATCTAATATCATGTCAAGCAACATTTAGAACTGGAGTAAGCACTTTAAACACACAACCATTCAAACGAGTCTCATCTAAACATCATGGGATATATTCTAAACATTCATATCTAGCAATCTTAACACACCCTCATGTCTCAAACACATCACACAACACTCAGTTCATAAAGTATAAAGCTTTATACAAGGGACAATAGGTTCTTAGAAACAAGGAACTAGTGTTAGTTCGTTGACCACCTTTGATTCATGGCAAGACTAGGAGCTCTTGGTTGCGACCCAACACCTCCTTCTTCGATGGACCTTCCCTTGGACTCTCCATGCCTAAAGTCCCCACCTTTCTTTATATTTTGGTCGCCACCACCACTAACAAGGTGAAAGCTTTCACCTTTCTTCCAGGTCTTTGAATAAGAACAAGCCTGGACGGTTTTCATGAAGAGGGTAGCTAATCCACTCCATAACTCCTGGATCTGAGGCCTTCCCTTCTTTTTATGAGAAAGCATGAGTCTTCAAGAACAGCTTATTGTCTTTCCGGATGAACACCTTCTTGTAGAGGTTAAACCGGCTGAAAAGGAAGCTTCTTTATGGGTTTTGATGGCATGAGAGAAAGCCTTGATCTTTGCGGAAGCTAGACACCAAATTCTTATGAACCTGGCTCTAATACCATGTTGGATTTTACCAGAGTATATGGATCTGGGTTTGTGTGTGATGAATAGGGATGTCAAATTTGTGGAATCACAAGGTTATTATGATGAGAATAATTGGGAAAACCTACAAGATCTCTCACATGAGTACTAAGACAGAGCAGCTAACTTGAAGATTATCCTTGAAAACTTTGGTATTACCCAACCATACACCACTGAGGCTCCAAAGTATAACCCATCCATCCCGGTGGTAGAAAACCCTGAACCTACCTCCATTCCAGAACCAGTCCATCTTGATCCTGAGGGGGGGCAAGGAACCTAAATCAGATCAACAAGAAGATGAAGTTAATTCAGAATCACATTATCAAAACGAACCGGATCAAAAAGCTAGTGAAGGTCATGATCAAGATCAGGAGGAAGAAACAGAGGTAGAACAACAGATACAACCCTTGAGAAGAAGTACTAGGGTGAAAAAAGATCCATCTAACTGGACCAACACAAGAGTATACTTCAACAGCAATGCGGTTGCTCATCCAATACAAGCAACCTGCTCAATGGCAAGTTTTCCTCAACGACACCAAGTCTTCTTAACCAATCTCGACCAAGAATTTATCCCAAAGACCTATGAAGAGGCAGTGGAAGATAATGAATGGCGAGAATCTGTGGGATCTGAGATGGATGCTATAAAAAAGAATGACACATGGTTTGAGACTGAGTTACCTAAAGGGAAGAAGGCTGTAACCAGCCGACTGCTATTCACCATAAAATATTTGGCAAATGGAAAACCAGAGAGGAAGAAGACAAGATTGTGGCAAAAGGATACACTCAGGTCTATGGAGAAGACTATCATGACACCTTTGCACCAGTAGCCAAGCTCCACACCATAAGAACTGTAATATCGGTGGCAGTAAACTTAGAATTGGATCTATGGTAAATGGATGTCAAGAATGCTTTCCTACAAGAAGAACATGAGGATGAGGTCTATATGAGACCACCTCCTGGCCTAGAAGATATGGTAAAGCCAGGGAATGTTTTGAGACTAAAGAAAGCTATATATAGTCTAAAACAACCCCCTAGAGCTTGGTACCATAAGCTAAGTGCAACGCTCAATGGAAGAGGGTTCATAAAATCAGAAGCTGACCAGACTGTCTTCACTCTTACTAGTCAGCAAGGTATTGTAGTAATTCTGATATATCTGGATGATATAATCATCACTTGAAATGACAAAGAAGGTATCATCTCTACTAAAACCTTTCTTAAGTCTTCATTTGATATCAAAGATTTGGGTGAATGTCCTCATGAAGACCAAACATCTCATTTGCAGTGAACCAAGTTAGCCAACTCATGCAAACTCCTAAAGTCTATCATTGGAACATGGTGGAAAGGATCTTAAGGTACCTAAGGGAAGCTCTGGGCCAAGTTGTATGGATGGGCAGCAACAAGAGCACTGAGATAGTAGAATATTGCGATGCAGATTGGGCTGGAGATAGAGTAGACAGAAGATCTACAACTGGATATTGCACTTTCATTGGAGGCAACCTAGTCACATGGAAAAGCAAGAAGCAAATGTGGTAGCATGTTCAAGTGCTGAGGCAGAATATAGGGAAATGAGGAAACTTACGAGTGAGCTTATTTGGATCAGAAACCTGCTAAGAGACTTGGGCATAGAGGCAACAACACCAATCACAATGCATTGTGATAATCAAGCAGGTATTCACATAGCTGCCAACTCAGTGTTCCATGAGAGAACAAAACACATTGAGGTGGATTGCCACAAAGTAAGACAAGCTGTGGAACAGAAGATCATCCTACCGTACTACACTAGGAGTGAAGACCAACTTGCTGACATCTTCACAAAAGAAGCAAATATCAAAGTATGTGAGTCCATACATCCGAGATTGGGACTCATAGACTTGGCTAGATCATGATCCTCCTAAGACATGGAGCATCTACTATTTTTCCTTTATGTGTTTTTATCCCATGGGGTTTTTTTGCACAAAGGTTTTAATAAGGGATGACTTCATGGGGTCCAAGCGTTACCCACATCCTATGGCTAAGCTTGAGGGGGAGTATTGACATGAAGAATAAATAAGGTTTTATAAGGTTCTACAAAACCTATATAAACTTATAAGGTCTTATAAGGTTCTATAACCCTTATACGGTCTTATAAGGTTTCTATAAACCGTTTATAAGATGGAGGCTGGACTTGAGAATGAGAAGAGGCTAGAAATGAGAAACATAAGAGGCTGGAATTGAGAAACAGAAAAGGGGAGTATTGATCTGGATGAATAAAGAAGACAAAGCTTTATATGGTTTATAAGGGTTTTATAAGCCTTTTATAAGCAGGTCCGTATAAGGTCTTATAAGCCTTTATAAGCTGGAATACTGCCTTAGGAATATTCTAAGGAGACTCTCCAAAGACTCTGGACGAAATAAATGAGGGGAAAAGAGCCGTTAAAAATAAAGGAGCCGTTGGAACTAAAGGGCAAGAAAAAGAGCTGTTGGAGAGTGACATCATCCTATTATAAAGATGTATTACTCACCTTTCACATTTGTCCCCTCTTTAATGTTTACTTTATTATTTTATTCTCAAGTCTATTTAACAGCTGTAACCATGAACTAAAAGATCTAAGGAAATTAATCCTTCTCTCTCTTAAGTTCGAAAATCTCTCTCTCTCTCTCTCTCTCTCTCTCTCTCTCTCTCTCTCTCTCTTTCAGATCTACTTTCTCTCTCTTGTTCTCAACTTAGTCTTCACTGGTTTCTCACTTAATCTTCACAAATCGTTCAAAAGGACGTATGGGACACTCTCCAGAAGGTGTATGGGAACATCTAAAACCTTACTAGGGTGTTTGAAATCAAACGAGCCATCAACAGTCTAGCACAAGAAGACATGGAGTTCACAAAGCACCTTTGAAAGTTTTGAGCTTTGTGGTCTGAGCTAGAGATGTTGAGGCCAAGTACAATAGATCCAGCTGAGCATAATTGGAGGGGTGAGCAAGATAAAGTCTTTGGCTTGCTTCTCATCCTCAACTCCAGCTACAATGATCTGGTGAAACACATCTTGCGAGCTGAGAAGCTACCTACCTTGGAGGAAATCTACAGACAGATCCAGAAGGAGCAAGGATCTTTGGGGTTGTTTGGAGGGAAGGGGGAGCTTACCTTACCTAACCAAGCTGAAGTGCCTCAAGCCAACAAGGTGAACCGGTATGAAGAAAGGAAATTCAATGGCAACTGTGACCATTGCAAGAGACAGGGCCACAAGCCAAATAAGTACATGAGGGACAGAGAGGCAATGGCGAATGTAAGCTATGAAGGAAGTGATCAGCATGGAGTGAGTGGAGCCGGGTCATCCAACTGAGCACAAGAGACTGAAGGTGGTGATTAAGATCTTTAGATATCTAACCAGAAATGTAACCAGAAAGAGACTAAGAACATATTTGAGGGATGGAGACTCGATTTAGACTTGTGTATAAGAGAGATTATGAAAGACTATGAAGAACATATTGAGACTCAGAAACTTAGAGAGAATTGTATGCTTTATTCATCCTCAAGGGGTGCAATATATATAGAGAAAGCTACAAGGGTTTTCAGAAAGCAAAGGAAGAAAAAAGAGTGGCTCATATCGACCAAGGCGCGCCTAATTTGAAAGGGAGGCTTCCTGGCCAAGTAAATGGCATCAGCATCTTTGACAAGATGCTGATCCGTTCCAGCCTTGTGCCAGCCTGTCCACGCGGAGAGATTCTTCCTTTCCAACGGTTGGATAAGGTTACCTCTCCAAATAATCACCTAGGGTCACTTTGGTTTTACCCGGATGGTAAAACTTGGTCTAGTGCTTTTGGTTGACCTTGTACGGCCTGTACGGATTGTACGACCTTGTACAGACAAGGTCAACCCAAAGTCTTCTCTTCTCTTCCTTCTTTCACTTCAATCCCTTGTAGATACCTCAGCTTAACACTCCCCCTGAAGCTTGACCGTATGGAACAAGTCAAGCTTGGAAGGCTATGAGGTCTTCCTCATTAAAAACCTCACCAAGGAAAACCCTTTTGGGATAACACCTTGATGAGGTAAAAAGAGTAAAGACCCCATATCAGGGGATAAGCTAAGTTGGGTTAGATCAATGAGTCCCAACCTCACATGGATGCACTCCATTGTCTTCTGTCTAGCCGCCTTTGTAAACACATCCGCCAACTGATCCTCACTCCTTGTGAAGCATGGCAAGATCAATCCTAACCCAATCATCTGCCTCACCTTGTGGCAATCAACCTCAATGTCCTTGGTTTTTTCATGGAAGACTGTGTTGGAGGCTATATAGATTGCGGCTTGGTTATCACAGTGCATAGTCATTGGTGTAGACAGATCTATCTCCACATGCTTCAGAATGCCTTTGATCCACACCAGATCATTTGTAAGCATCATCATTGCCCTATACTCAGATTCTGCACTATAGCAAGAGACCACCTTATGCTTCTTGCTCTTCCAGGTAACTAGGTTCCCACCTATGAAGGTGCAATAACCAGTGGTTGACTTCCTATCCATCCTATCTCCTGCCTAATCTGCATCACAATAACCCACCACTTTTGTATTTCTATTGCATCCCATCCAGACGCTAAGGTTTGGTTATCCGTTTAGATACATCAAGATCCGCTCAACCATGTGCCAATGATGTTCCTTTGGAACTTGCATGTGTTGACTCACCTGGTTTACAACAAAACTGATATCAGGTCGGGTAATGGTAATGGTAAGGTAAATTAACTTACCAACAAGTTTTCTATAAATATTAGGATCATAGAATGGCCGACTGTCTTTAACCTTCACCTCACGAGGAACTTTGTACCCATCCTCTAATGGCATCTTGGCTGTCTTCCCTTCATACTTACCTGCATCTTTCTAGAGATAGTGTGTATACTTTCTTTGGGAAAGAAATAATCCTTCCTTGGATCTACATATCTCAATACCAAGGAAGTATTTCATCTCTCCCAAGTCTTTAATTTCAAACACAAATTTAAGGAAGTATTTAGTGGATTGTATATCTGTCTTGTCACTTCCTGTGATGATGATATAATCAATATACACAAGAAGGACTACTATACCTGATGTGGTCGAGAGGTGAATAAGGTGTGATCCAGTTCAGATTTCTTGAAACCTTTTCCATTCAGAGTAGTGCTTAACTTGTTGTACCATACTCTAGGGGATTGTTTTAGACCATAGATTGCCTTCTTGAGCCTTAGAACATTTTCCTTCTTCACTAAGGGTTCCAGACCCGGAGAAGGATGCATATAGACTTCATCTTCAAGTTCTCCTTGAAGGAAGGCATTCTTCACATCCATTTGCCAAAGACCCCACTCAAGATTAACCGCAAGAGACAAGATAATTCTAATAGTGTGAAGCTTTACAACTGGTGCAAATGTATCCACATAATCTTCTCCATACGTTTGAGTAAAACCTCTTGCAACCAATTTGATCTTCCTTCTATCAATCTTACCATTCGCCAAGTATTTGATGGTGAATATCCATCTACTGGTAACTGCCTTCTTCCCCTTTGGCAACTCACTCTCATACCATGTGTCATTCTTGATCATTGCATCAGCCTCAAAACCAACTGGTCCTTCCATTCCTTTTCTTCAACAGCTTCCTCATAGGATTATATAGCTCTCGTCCAAGCTGACCACAAAGGCACTATGTTCTTCTGGATATTGTGTAAACGAGCACACCACTTGAGATGGGAGTTCAACAGCTTGAGTATTATAGTATACCCTAGTGTGAACCCATTCAGATGGGGGTCTTCTTATCCTTGAGCTTCTCCTCAACGGTTTTTGCTGTTCTACTCCACTATCTCCAGATTCTTTGATGAAACCCTTCCCACGGACTACACACTCTGAGTCTGGTGGTTTGGATAGTCTTGGACCAGTTTGGCCAAGTGATGGACGTGTAGGATACACCAAGGGATGCGGAAGGCCCTTTGTGCTGGTTTTTTCTTCAGCCATGAGCGTTGGATCACAATTGGCTAAGAGAGGTTGCATTGAAGATCCCTCTCCTAACAACCCAATACAGTGTTCATAAGGAACAAGGGATTCAACAAGATTAAAGAGAAGGTTTTTATTAAAAATGTTGACTGATTATTACTGAGGACGTGCAGCCCTTTATATAGTCTTACAATGTGTGAAAAACTAGAAAGAAAGTAGAAAACTAGGCAAAGAGTTTGTGTAAAAACTAGAACTATCGAAAACATCAATGAAGACTAAGACTATTGACCAGAAATGAGTTCTTCTTTGAATGACCCTTGGCATGCCACGACCAGGACTTTATTGCTGACTTTCTCTTGGTATTCTTGATGATAAAAAGGCCAAAAATCTCGATAATAAGGCTGGTCGAATTTTTCATGAAGCAGACCCATAATGAACTTGTTATGAACTTCCCATGGGCTGCAACACTTCTTGTTGGGCCACTTGATCAAAAACAGCTTCAAATGGGTTCTTGGACTTGAAAGTCATGGCTGGACCATCAGCAAGAGTGTTTGGATCCTTATCTTGGGCTTGGTTGCATAAAATGCCTTGGTCCATTTTGATCATTAGGCCACATTTCAGCTCAGTCCAGACCAGCTCTAGTGTCACTCTTTTTAGCTTAGCTTCAGCTCTTGGATCAGTGTCACTCTCACTCAGCTCAGCTTCAGCTCGGTTATCAGTGTCACTCCCACTCACTTGATTATTCATCTCATCCTCACTCTTTTAAGCTGGTTTAGCTCGTCCTCAATCTTGTTTTCAGCTGGTTTTCAACTCATCCAAGTTTGCATAGCTTCTCACGATCCAAAACTTCATGGATCATACCAATAAGGCTTATAAACGCCCATTAAGCCAAAGTATGATCAGTTGCTTAGCTGGTTCGTGCCTAGCTTTACTTTTCCTAACATATCTGCTGGTCAGGGTTACATCATTCCCTCCTCCTTTAAGAGTATTTGTCCTCAAATACGAACCTCCTAGGATGATAAAACCAACCTTGTTTTGCTTCCAATGTGTCGTTACTTCAACCAAGATGTTTCTTTTGCTCCTGTGCACCCACGCCTCTATTCCTGGCTCAAATAAGAAGTTTTTTAGCCCTTGACATGTCTCAAATGCTCCACGAGGCTATGCTTGATCCAAATAATTGGTTTGATCAGAAACTCACAAACAAATGGTTCATGAAATGCACCTGAACTGCAAACCATTGTGTGCTTATTCTCGTGAGCAGCTTCTGATCCAATACCAATCACTTCTTCAGCCATGGCCTGGACAAGCCATAGATCACTCACGGCCTCTGGACCTTCCTCTTGATGCAGCTGGTTGAACAAACAATCTTTCTGGTCAAGATTAACCAGTTTCGGTTCAGTTTCTCTAATCTCTTGAGTAGCAGTGACCGAGGTTAGCTGAGTTGCTGTCTCCTTTTGTTGATCCACCTCCTGGAACAGACACTTCCATTTCTCCAAGTTCTGTAGCCTTGCTTCTTCTCTGGTTGCATTAATCTGCACAAAAAGATTTGTTGACTCTGGTTCAGCAACTTTGATCTCTTGAATGGTAGTTACTGCTCCTTGCTTCTTTGGTTCTACTGATAGTTTTGTGGCTGGTGATGGGCAAGGGGATGTGATATCTTGATGGATCTTCTCCTTAAAAGCACACAGCCATATCTCCAAGCCATCATTTCGTTTCTTTTCATATCTGGCCGAAGGAGTCTCTATGATCGGATTAGATATTGGCTTTTGTTCTGCCTTCTTTGATCTGCTTTGCTTTACTCCTTGTTGAAATGCCCTGATGTTGCTGGATTTTTCTTTTCTGGCTGGCCTAGGTCGTGCGCAGACTGTATCAGATGGACTTTTCAATCTCTTCAAATCAATTTGACCATAACTCTTGGCTACAAACCTCTTCTTCATTATTGTTTTCATCTCAAACCAACAAGAAACCTGTTGTTCTCCACTGCGTCTCCTTTTGTTATCAACATGATTCCACCAATCAAGGACATACTCGCGCAATCAAGGGATTCAACAAGATTAAAGAGGAGGTTTTATTAAAAATGTTGAATGATTATTACTCAGGACGTGCAGCCCTTTATATAGTCTTACAATGTGTGAAAAACTAGAAAGAAAGTAGAAAACTAGGCAAAGACTTTGTGTAAAAACTAGAACTATCGAAAACAGCAATGAAGACTAAGACAATTGACCGGAAATGAGTTCTTCTTTCAATGACCCTTGGCATGCCACGACCAGGAATTTATTGCTGACTCTCTCTTGGTTTTCTTGATGAGAAAAAGGCCAAAAATCTCTGATAATAAGGCTGGTCGAATTTTTCATGAAGCAGACCCATAATGAACTTGTTATGAACTTCCCATGGGCTGCAACACTTTTTGTTGGGCCACTTGATCAAAAACAACTTCAAATTGGTTCTTGGACTTGAATGTCGTGGCTGGACCATCAGCATGAGTGTTTGGATCCTTATCTTGGGCTTGGTTGCACAAAATGACTTGGTCCATTTTGATCATTAGGCCACATTTCAGCTCAGTCCAAACCAACTTCAGTATCACTCTTTTTAGCTCAGCTTCAGTTTCTGGATCAGTGTCACTCTCACTCAGCTCAGCTTCAGCTTGTGGATCAGTGTCACTCCCGCTCACTTGATTATTCAGCTCATCATCACTCTTTTAAGCTGGTTTAGCTGGTCCTCAGTCTTGTTTTCAGCTGGTTTTCAACTCATCCAAGGTTGCATAGCTTCTCACGATCCAAAACTTCATGGATCATACCAATAAGGCTCATAAACAGCCCATTAAGCCAAGCAATGACCAGTTTCTTACCTGGTTTGTGCCTTGCTCTACTTTCCCTAACATAGCTGCTGGTCAGGGTGACATCATTCTTCCTCCTCTTGATGTTCGGAACTCCTCTAACCTTCTTACGTGTCACCACCTTGATCATGAGACCCGAAACTTCCATCTTCTTCTGGAGAATAAACTCTTCTTGACAAGAATCAAACTCTTCATTACTGTCCGAGCTTCCTCCTTCCTGATCTTCAGTGTTTCCCCCCCTCATGACCAAGGTGGGGAGACTGGTTTGCTTCATTTGTCCCTGATGGACCACTTCCATTCAGGTTCTTGGTCACTCCAATGCCAAGACCTTCCTAGATAATCCTTAGAGTTTCTGCCTTATCTTAGGTAAAGTCCCTCAACTCTTCTTGATTCTTTTCCTCATAGTACCCCCTTTCTTCTATGAACTTTACATCCCTAGACACCATAACCCTTCTTGCAACAGGATCATACACTTGTATCCCTTTTGAGTCGTGGAGTAGACTATAAACATTGCCTTTGTACTCTTGGCTTCCAACTTGTTTCTCATCTCTAATGGGATCAGAACATAGCACAAGCATCCAAAGACCCGCAAGTAATCCATTGATGGCTTGTACTTGTTTACAACTTCAAAAGGAACTTGATCTTGTAATACCTTTGTAGGTGTGCAATTAATCAGAGAACAAGTTGTAGCCACATCATCACTCCAAAACCTCTTTGGTACATTGCCTTGAAACATTAGGGACCTTGCTACCTCCATGAGATGGCGATTTTTCCTCTCAGCAACTCCATTCTGCTTAGGAGTGTATGGACAACTAGTATGGTGAAGGATTCCATTTTGAGCTAAGTGATCCTTGAATGCATGACTGGTGTATTCCCCTCCATTATCTGATCTAAAGATTTTAAACTTAGCATGATAATGGTTAGTCACATATAATTGAAAGTTGTTAAATGCATCAAGGACCCTATCTTTGGATGGAATGGGTATTAACCAGGTGTATTTAGTTTTTTCATCAATGAATGTTACAAAGTACTTATGATTATCCCTAGATATGCAAGGTGCAGTTCAAACATCAAAATGAATTAAACCAAAGCACTTCTCATAAACAGTATATGATCTTGGGAAAACAGTCTTACAATGCTTGCCTAAAATGCAAGCTTCACACTCATTATTTTCAAAAACAACACCTGGTAACATCAAGTTCAAAGCTCTAACATGAGGATATCCTAGTCTAGAATGCCAGAAAGCATTCTTATTCAATGTAGAAGAAGTAGTAGTAAAAGAACAACTAAAATCAGAAACCGGAGCAAGCTCTTCAAGCATATTTAACTCGCCCTTGGTAACTCCTTTTCCAATCAAATTGTGGCTCTCAATATCCTGAAACTCAACATCGTTAGGACTGAATATAACCTTGCAGTTCAAATCAGTAGTGCACTTCTTAACAGACAATAGGTTCGAATTAAATTTAGGCATATAGAAAGCTCTTGAGTTCTTACTAAACAATTTTAGGTTTCCTATTCCTCTAATAGGAATTTTGTCACCATTAGAAATCATAACATGACCATTGGCCGGTTCAATACCTTTGATCAAATTGGTGTCACTTATCATGTGATGAGGAGCACCTGAATCTACTATCAATGGTTTAGATGAGCATCTAGCAATGCGACATGCAAACTTGGGACTAGAGCAAGCAAGACTTAGGTGATTCATTCCATTCTCTATTGTCCTACCAGTTCTAACAGTCCTAAAATCATTCACATTCTCTAGCTTACTAGCTATCATTGAAGCACCAAGAGAATACCCATTAAGGTTACCAAATGTGTTACCATTCTCCTTAAGCATTTTGATGAGAGCTTCAATGTCAGACCTCCTTATGTAGTCGTGATCATTGTTCCTGCTGGTACTTCCTGTGTAGGCAACCAGGGACTTTCCTTCTCTTGCATCCTTCTTATCACCACCAGTTGTCTTGCTTGAACCATCACCATTAGAGCCTTCTGAGATGTGAGCTATAGCTTCCCTCTCCTTCATGAACTTGGCCGGCTTGAGATGTGGGTGGACGATCCAGCATTGACTCTTCTTGTGGCCATGCTTCTTGCAGTGACCACTGTTCCCTTTGAACCTCCTATATTCATACTTGTTGTAAGCCGCATTTTTTGCCTTTGGAGCTTCAGTCTGATCGGTTTGCTTAGCTTGGTTAGCCAAAGTAAGCACCCCTTTATCCCTAAACAACCCAATAGAGGCTTGCTCCTTTTGGATCTAGGCACACACATCTTCTAGAGATGGAAGATTTCCAGCTCTTAAGATGTGCTTGATGAGACTGTTATAGGCTAAATTTAGGTTGAGGAGGAGTCCAAAGACCTTATCTTGCTCATGCTTCTCATTCATCTCATCAGTATCAACTGTGCTAGGTCTCAACATCTCAAGTTCAGACAAGAGTGCCCGAAATCTCCCAAGGTGCTTAGTAAACTCCATATCTTCTTGTATCAACCCATTGATTGCCCTCTTCACCTCAAATACCCGGCTCAAGTTTGAGATGTTTCCATACAATTTCTTCATGTTATCCCATAGATCCTTTCCAGTTTCACAGTAGTTGTATGCTTCCATGATAGAGGTCTCAAGAGATCCTTGAAGAAGTGTCATCACCATCATATCTTCTTGCTGCCATTTCTCCACTTCGCTTGTGGCACTTGCAGTTTCACCTTCTTGAGTAATGAGCTTAGGAGCCTCACCGGATATGATGTGTCCCCACAGACCCTTACTTCCTACAGAAGTCTTCACTAGACGAGACCACAAGAAATAGTTACTCCCCTTGAGAGTCACCGGAACTTTCATGCTACCACTTTCCATCGTCAACCAGCTTAACCTCAAAAGCTTGGATATGCTTAGATATAGATCTTAGAACACTATAGAACCCAAAAAAGAGAAGAAAGGTGGAGTCTTTGAATATAAGAACATGAAAGACTCAAGCTTTTTCACCACACAAGCTTCAAACTTCAGCCTTCTACCCGGATCTACAAAGAACCACCTTGGATCTTCAAAAAGTTTCAACCTTGTTCTTCTTCAATTTGATGAACATGATCCCAGATTATGATGATCCTGGCTCTGATACCAAAAGATCTTTAGATATCTAACCAGAAATATAACCAGAAAGAGACTAAGAACAGATTTGAGGGAAGGAGACTTGATTTAGACTTGTGTATAAGAGAGATTATGAAACACTATGAAGAACATATTGAGACTCGAAAACTTAGAGAGAAATGTATGCTTTATTCATCCTCAAGGGGTGCAATATATATAGAGAAAGCTATTGTTAAACCTGAAGTGATATTTATTAAAAGATTGCATTTTTTTTACATATTGCAGTAGCTTTGGCTTATATAGAAAAACAGAAAACCCTAACTAGAAAATCTCAATCCTTATCCAAAAAGGAAAACCAAAACCAACCTTTAATGGATTTATAAAACCAACCTCTAATGAGTTTATAAAACCAACCCCTAATGGGTTTATAAAACCAACCCCTAATGGGTTTATTAAACCAACCCCTAATGGGTTTATGAAACACCAATCCTAAATATTGTAGGTTTACACTTAACTAAAATCCATAAAACATAAACTAAATAATTTGACAAAGTAAAGCCCAAGGTGGTCGATCATTTCTCCTCATGGGCTGATAAGGCCCCTTTTCAGCCAACTCCTTCCTAGGCTCGTCCATTACTTGAAAAATGTCGTGTTGCAAACTCCTCCTATTCTTCTTTGGCTCATGTTCTTGTCAAGCTATGAAGTTGATTGCTTGTATAGGTTGTTCCAAGGCCATATCATGAGAATTCTTCTTCTCTCGGTTCAATACCTCATGAATCAGACCAATGAGCTCACCAAATGGCCCATTGAACCACACTTGAAGCACTGACTTAGCTGGTCCACACGTGGCCTTTAAACCCTTGAAGTAGAGGCTGATCCAAGTCGTATCATCCTCTCCTCCTTTAAAAGGATTGGTCCTCAAATCCAGTCCATCTAATAAGATAGAACCATCACTATGCTGCTCCACAAGTGTTGTACCTTCAGCTAGTTTTTGGTTGGTGCTTTTGTGTACCTTTGGCTCACCAAGGTTAAGCAAGAACTCTCCTTGTTGATATGGTGGTCTAAGTAACCCAACATTGTCGAGAATGAGAATACTACATTCATCTCTCAAGACACCTCAACTCCAACATCTTGTTATACGTCCTGGTTGCTCCCTATGATCAGGAGGTCGTGTAAAGCAGCCCCCATACTCCCGTTGGAGCTTAGGTTCATCCCTGACCTTCTCACACTCGCTCGCTAATTATCTCAGGTCAGCGTGTGCAATGAAGAACCGGTTATTGGCCATAGCATCTCCTGTTTTTCCTGCTTGGACCACTGAAACAGGTTTGCTCAAGCACTTCTCAATCTCAATATCATCATAAGCCACGTGGTCTATTGGACTAGGATGATGAGTCCAAGTTTGCAAGTCTTTGATTATCACATGTAGCTCAAACTTGCTCTCTCTTTCCTTGAATTTTTTGTTGATTTGGTTCACACCATCCTCTCTCCCTTCAAAAGGATTTGACCACAAATCTTGTTCTTCAAGGATGAATGATTTGTGTGACTTCGGCTGCAAGGTTTCTTCTTTTTGGACCAGGATGTTGTTAATATTCTTAAACACACATGTGATTCCTCCTTTTTCAAATACGAAGTTCTCTAAGAGATTTAACTTAACACAAACAAGAGGTCTAATCAGTGAATAATGAGAAATTGTTTTTATGAATCCACCTTGTTCAATCAAAATCTGAGATGACTGTTTATGAACTACAAGCGCCTCATTAAGCTTTTCTTCTTCTTTAGCCCTGGCCAAGTCGTGGTTAGGACCACACAAAGCTTCTGGTACGTGCTCCTCTTGATTTGGTTGATTGTCCAAGTTTTCTTCTTAAAAAGAAGTGGACAGATCTAGTTCAATCTCAGGTTTCTCATCAGGCGACTTTAGATCAGGATCATCAGGTGGTCGTTTTAATAGTACGATCACCATAAAAACCTTCTCAAAGACCGATGTCAGAATAATTCTTAGTTCTTCTTTTATTTGGCTATGTGCAAAACCCAAATAGGTTTCCCTAGTTGCTGCTGGGATGCGATACTGCTCTTTCTCAAGCTCAACCTTATGCGGGTTTCTCTTCTTCGGTTGCAACGCTTCCCTTGTTGATGGTTGATTAGCCTTATATCTCTGTTTTCTATAAGATAACATAGATGATCGTTGGGTATTTGATGGAAGTCGTGATCCTTGTTTATGATCATCAAACCCTAAACCTTCAGGTGGCTCTGATACCACATGATACGGCCTTGGATAGGCTGTCTTACGCATGAATCACTTGATTGACGTTTGGGTATAGATCCTTGAGATTTAAGGCTCTTATATGGTGGATGATCTCCACAATAGGGTTATGGAATACCCTAAGGTTGTTTTGCGGCGGCTATCTACGAGTGTAAGCTCGTATAGGTTGATGCCTGTTGGAAATCACGTAAACAAAAGAGTTAACTTCCTGCTGATGATAGATGGAGTTGATCGCATGTATGATCAAGGCAGAAGTCTCA
Source organism: Moricandia arvensis (assembly GCA_905132765.1). Taxonomy (NCBI): domain Eukaryota; kingdom Viridiplantae; phylum Streptophyta; class Magnoliopsida; order Brassicales; family Brassicaceae; genus Moricandia; species Moricandia arvensis. The sequence continues at coordinate 30,050 of CAJHQP010005317.1, read as the reverse complement.
AAGAGACAAAGAGAATCTGAAAGCTTGATGATTTTTATTAAAAGATTGCGTTTTTTTTTACATATTGCAGTAGCTTTGGCTTATATAGAAAACAGAAAACCCTAACTAGAAAATCTCAATGCTTATCTGAAAAGGAAAACCAAAACTAACCCTTAGTGAGTTTATTAAACCAAACCCCTAATGGGTTTATAAAACCAACACCTAATGGGTTTATAAAACACCAGTCCTAAATCTAGTAGGTTTACACTTAACTAAAAAGCCATAAAACATAAACTAAATAATTCGACAAAGTAAAGCCCAAGGTGGTCGATCATTTCTCCTCATTGGCTGATAAGGCCCCTTTTCAGCCAACTCCTTCCTAGGCTCGTCCATTACTTGATTAAATTCGTGTTGCAAACTCCTCCTGGTATTCTTTGGCTCATGTTTTTGTCGAGCTATAAAGTTGATTGCTGGTATAGGTTGTTCGAAGGCCATATCATGAGCATTCTTTTTCTCTCGGTCCAATACCTCATGAATCAGACCAATGACCTCACCGAATGGCCCATTCAACCACACTTGAAGCACTGACTTAGCTGGTCCATACGTGGCCTTTAAGCCCTTGAAGTAGAGGCTGATCCAGGTCTTATCAAAGAAGAACCCTAGAAAGAAGAAAGGAAGAAGAAATGAAGAGGAGATGACCCGGAAGCATCTTCGAAAGCATATGGCGAGATGCTCTTGTTGCTTACCATATGGATAAGATGCTGAAGGGATATACCAGTCAAAGGTGCTGATCCAGGAAGGATAAGGCGAGCATGAACCTGGACAGATCAGTGGATTGGTGCATTAGCATTGCTGGATGGTTTCTGGCCAAGTATCCTTAGATGCAGCGAGACTGATCCAGGCTGTCCAAGCATGTGATGAATCTCGTCCATACAATTCAAAATAAGGCTCCCTTCTTCCATTGTCTTCACATGCTTGTTGATTTTTCTTGTAAGCCCTTGTAGCCTTCATTGCTCTATTTAAGCCATGTATTGTCGATTGTAAATGATAAGCTGAATGGGGGTTTCCCCATTTCTGCTTTATTAGTCTCTTAGGCTCTCTCTCTAGTCTCCCAATTCTCTCTCGTTTACTCTCTCTCCCATCAGTCTCACTTTCATTTCGACCATATCAAGCTCTCATCTTCCCCATTGGGATTTCTCTCACTCACATAACCATAACCTCTGAAAACGTTCATGGTATCAGAGCCTGGTTCATCAAGAACCTGAGCTTAAAGCTTCTGCAATCCTCATACTCTTTCTCATCTCAAAACCAAACCTTGAAGACACATCCATGGTAGATCTGTTTCTGGAAGAAGAAGAAGTCTAGATCTATGGTGTATTCTCCTTTTCTCCCAGCTGTTTCTGTCTGTACAAGATGAAGAAACCTTGTTGGAAGCAAAGGTGGATGGAGAGGCGTCATGAACCTTACCCAGAACCACCTTGTCCAAAGGTTTTATGTTCATTCGGGTTCAAGTGAAGATCATCTAGAAGGGCGAGCGGACAATATGAAGAAAGGAGGGGTCTCTTGAGATGGAGATACAAGAAGGTGGTCCTAGACTGAAGGAGAAGGAGGTGGGTGACGATCCATACTATCAGATCCAACAAAGTCAAGACCTTTAAGCCATTGGAGGTTCAAGGAATCAGTCTGGTTCCTTGGCTGGAAACTATTACTGTCCCTTCTTAATATTGAGTGTGATAATGACTGGTTGTGTGTTGTGTTGAGTTGAATAACATGAGGATATGTTTAAGATTGCTAAATGAACTGAAAATGATTTAGAATCTGTCCCAGGATGCTTAAAGAGTCTTGCTTGGTGTTTGAGAAAGTGCTTAACCTGATTCTAGTGAAGCTTGTTAGGTAGTTAGTAGTATGTCTAAACCTGCTTGCTTTCATGAAATGAAATCGCCTAAGGTTGTTGCATTGAGACTGATGTTGTTTGGTGATAATGATGCTTAATCACAGCTCTAAATGAATGTGTGTTTGATGATGATTAAAGGTATCTAAACTTGTTGCATTCATGAGTTAGAGACTGATTAAGGTTATTGCATATTATCATTCTTGTTGCTGCCTTAAATTGATACATCTAGATTCATGTCAGATGCAGATTAAAGAGTGTTTAAAAATGCCTAAGTAGCTTGTCTTGAATCTGAAATGATCTTGCTTGTGCTAAGAGAGGTTGCTTGCAAAGATTAGAACTTGATAATGTCTAGTTTAATCTGTTGCATAGCTTGTGGCATTGGTGATCAAACTTCATGATTAGTCAAGGTTTGATCCCAATGCTTGTGTCTTATCTTGCTTGGAGTTTAAATGATGTTTCAGGAGGTGTTCCAGTCCATCAACTATCCGGGTTCACGAGAAAGGCAATGCCCATTGTTAAAGCAATGGAGAGTGGTCTTTGGTGTGTGTGGGTGGACACACAAGGCGAGGTCATCACCTAAGTCTTGAGGAGACTGGTGACCTTAAGGCACTGGTACTCAAAGGAGACTGGTGACCTTAAAGCTCTATACTGCTCACTTCAAGCTTGGACCTTGACTCAATCCAATCTTGAGGAGGGGAGTTAAGTGAGCTACCTGAATATCCTACGTACATTGTGTAATATTTTCAGAGTATAGGCCGTGGGTGTGTGTGGTGAATCAACCTCAACAAGTTCAGACTAGTCTTGTGTCAAAGAGAGTGAAAGAGAGACTAAATGGAAGAATGAAGATTATGGAAGAGATTACGAGAATAAATAGAATAAGAGAGATTCGTGTGAGACTTTAGTAACCAGAGATTGAGAGACTAAATGGATGAATGAAGATTATGGAAGAGATTACGAGAATAAATAGAATAAGAGAGATTCGTGTGAGACTTTAGTAACCAGAGATTGAGAGACTCAAGAACAGAGATTCATAATCAAGAACAAGACTTTAGATTATGAAGGAGGAGGGGAAATCCCCCTCACTCACTTAATTGTTTACACTCGCCACTTGTGGTCTTTTATACGCAATACAAGTAGTAAAGTAATAAACCTAGATCCTATGGATAGAAACACGTGAAGAAGGATGAACTACTAGGGTGATCTCTGGATGGAAGGCAATCAGTGTAGTGAAGGATGATTAGAGGAAAGGAGAAGTGTATCTGGACCAAAAACAGTCTCCATTCAGTATTTGAAATACTTGGCCCTTATTGCAGCTCGCCTTGGTCAAGAGACAGCCTGTCTTGTGCTGGCTTGTGGACTGAATGAGTGGACAGGAATGGCTGCGAGTGTGAGCTGGGAAAGGTACCTTCCTGGTTGCTTCCTAAGGGATCTTGAAGATGCCAAATGGATCTTTCTCCCTTGGATAACCATACTCGCCCATATCCTTGCCTTGTGACCCAAGTCTTCATGAAAAGGGAGTGTACGGATCCCTTGGCCGTACACTTTGGTCCCTGATTTTGCACAAGCCTAAAATGACTCAAATGATCGAGAAAGTGTCACTTTGGGTCGACCCCGTCCGTACAGTCCGTACGGTCGCCCTATTTTTGCACATTCCAGTCATTTGATTCCAAACTCCTCCAATGCCTCCTACTTCAGTTTAAGCCCTTCTTGGACCTCTTCCTGAATCTAGACAAGCCTTTGGATACTCCTTAAGTCTTGATAAACATTTCTGGAGGACTTGCCCTAACTTTGCACTTTAGACCATCTTCATCCTTTAGCTTTAGATGTTCATTTCTTCTCTTCAAGTTAACACTCCCCCTCAAGCTTGACTATAGGAGATCCTTAGTCAAGCTTGGAACCTTGATGAGTCTCCTCATTAAAAACCTTATCAAAGCAAACCCTTTTGAGATAAAACCTTGATAAGGAAAAGAGTAAGACCTCCAAGGCCTCGGGATTGGCCAGCGAGGTTTTGTGTCTTAGAACCAGTTTGGTTGGACACAAAGGACTCTGGATCATGGCCTAACTAGTGCAGCAATGATCAACACATCATGCGCACTCATCAAACTCAGCTTGACCCGGTTTGGGTCTCCCCCTCTCAACTGAATTCACAGCCACCTTAGAGAAGCTAGGAAACGACTAGATCATCTTCATTGAGGCTCAAGCTCTTGCTCGGATGGTGAGGAGTGGCTGCACTGAACCGCCACTTGAATCCCAAACTTGAAAGACTTCTCTCGGATCATGAAACCCATTCACACTCCCCCTCAATCTTGGAACTTAGAATTGGTGAACGACCAAGCTTGCAAGGTTGCAATGAGCTCTAGATGACTTCACTGATCCGTCTGGTGAGGAGTGTACACACACTTGAATCCCCCACTTGAAAAACTACAGAAACTTCTTGGGATAACACCAACTTGAGTGGAGGTTTGGTAGATACCTCAGCTACTTCCCCAGCCCCCTCACATTAGAAGACGCATTGATGGAGTAACCTTCTTCTTCACACAGCCAAGACTGCTCTGAACAGCCTCTTTCCTAGACACGCCACTGCCTAGATCCGGTTGAATGCTTCTACAAGTTCTTGCAATGGCCTTTGAGGAAACGAGACACTAAGCTTCACGGATCTTCTGGTTGCTCCTTGATCCCCTCCTCAAGCTAGGCTGAGTATAGGTCCAAGCTTGAATCAAATTTCAAGGAGTTTTGAACCCAACCGGCCCACCATCTTGCCTTCAGCTTCAAGTATCTTTGGACCACCGCTCTTCCTCCTGACTTTGGTGATGATCCTCATTGCAGAACCCTCTTTGTGATTCTTTTCCTTGCTTGTCTACTGTCCTCTCTACACTCTCATGATATGTAGGCTATGGTGAGTTAACCACCATGGACAGACCCGCAAGACAGCTCTCCATTGTCACAACATCCTCTCTACACTCTTTGGAGTAGGCGTATGGACTTCTCCATGTATTGTTCGCAATGGGCACTTCCTTCTCCTTCTTTGTTGGGATAGACACTGAACACTTCTTATGTCCCTGTACAGCACTCAAACTCCAGAATAGATTAGGCCACAAGCATTGGGATCAAACCTTGACTAATCATCAAGTTTGATCTCCAATGTTAAACGCAATGCAACAAATTGAATCAAGACAAGCATGTTATAATCTATGCAAGCAACTTCCTAAATGACAATGCATGATCTGTTAAGATAAAACACATTTCATTTAGGTAAAATTAAGCTACCTTAACCGCATCCTTAGACATTACTCTAGGTGCTCAACCTAAGGCAGCAACCAAACAAGTGAATGATGATAACGCAAAACACCTTAACAAGTTCTAATCAGTCATGAATGCAATCACTGGAGCTGATACACTATTTAGCACCCTAATACACATTCAAGAAGTGAACAAGGTATGGCCTTTATCATCAAAACACAACACAAGACTTTAAAGTATCCTGGGACAACATCTAGCAACACAACTAGCAAGCTTTAAATGTACCTCAGGACATGAACACACATCACTACACGACCAGTTCTCAAAGGCTCAAGCTTTTACAAGGTAAGAGGAGTTAACTTACAGTCAAGGAACCTGTGCTTGTTCCTTGGACCTCCGTGGATAACCGTTTCATGAATGGACAGATCTGAGTTGTTGGTTTGTAACCCAACATCTCAGCCTTACACCAACCTTCTCCTTGGACCCACCATGCCAAAGACACCTCCTTTCTTCATGTTTGGTCGCCTCTTATAAGGTACAAGGTAAGAGCTTTCATCTTGAAAAAGTTCTTCTTTGACCCGGATGAGATTAGCTTGAACAAAGCTTCGGAGCTTAGTTGATCAGACTGCTCCATACACCTTGTTTCCAAGGTTCTTCTTCTTCAGGACGGACATGAGAGAGGAGGATGGACAGAGGATAGCTCTGCACACACCATGGATGAGAAAGTCTTCATCTTGAAGAGTTTAAACAGCCGTCTGGGCAGGAGCTTCTTCATAAGTTTGGAAAGAGCATGGGAGTGAGATTTAGCTTGCGGAATCTAGGAACCAAGTTCTGATTAACCAGGCTCTTATACCATGTAATATTTTCAGAGTATAGGCCGTGTGTGTGTCTGGTGAATCAACCTCAACAGGTTCAGACTAGTCCTGTGTCAAAGAGAGTGAAAGGGAGACTAGATGGAAGAATGAAGATTATGGAAGAGATTAAGAGAATAAATAGAATAAGAGAGATTCGTGTGAGACTTTAGTAACCAGAGATTGAGAGACTCAAGAACAAAGATTCATAATCAAGAACAAGACTTTAGATTATAAAGGAGGAGGGGAGATCCCCCTCACTCACTTAATTGTTTACACTCGCCAGTTGTGGTCTTTTATAGGCAATACAAGTAGTAAAGTAATAAACATAGATCCTATGGATAGAAACACTTGAAGAAGGATGAATGGCTATGATGATCTCTGGATGGAAGGCAATCCGTGTAGTGAAGGATGATTAGAGGAAAGGAGAAGTGTATTTGGACCAAAAACAATCTCCATTCAGTATTTAAAATACTTGGCCCTTATTGCAGCTCCCCTTGGTCAAGAGACAGCATGTCTTGTGCTGGCTTGTGGACTGAATGAGTGGACAGGAGTGGCTGCGAATGTGAGCTGGGAAAGGCACCTTACTGGTTGCTTCCTAAGGCATCTTGAAGATGCCAAATGGATATTTCTCCCTTGGATAACCATACTCGCCCATATCCGTGCCTTGTGACCCAAGTCTTCATGAAAGGGGAGTGTACGGATCCCTTGTCCGTAAACTTTGGTCCCTGATTTTGCACAAGCTTAAAATGGATCAAATGGTCGAGAAAGTGTCACTTTGGATCGACCTCGTCCGTACGATCCGTACAGTCTGTACAGTCGGTACAGTCCGTACGACCGTCCGTACGGTCGCCCTATTTTTGCACATTCCAGCCATTTGATCCCAAACTCCTCCAATGCCTTCTTACTTCAGTTTAAGCCCTTCTTGGATCTCTTCCTGACTCTAGACAAGCCTCTGGATACTCCTTAAGTCTTGATAAACATTTACGGAGGACTTGCCCTAATTTTGCACTTCAGACCATCTTCATCCTTTTTGCTTCAAATGTTCATTTCTTCTCTTCAAGTTAACACATTGACATATGTTCCTCCTTAACATTGCAAGAAAACTGAAGAAGGAGCCAACCGGTTCTAGGCAGTGACATGCCTATTCAAGAGATTGTTCAGAGCAGTCTTGGTTGTGTATGAACAAGGCTACGCTATCAATGCGTCTTCTAGAGTGAGGTGGTTGAAGAGATAGCTGATGGATCAACCAGCAGTCAATCAAGTTGGCGAGTGATGAAGGAAAGTTGCAATGGTTTGTTCAGTTCGGATCATGAAGCTTCAAACCGTCCAAGCTTGTTCCTTTAAGAGATCTCAAGCTTGAGGGGGAGTGTTGAAGAGATTCAATGATCCGAGAGAGATCAGGCAGTAAGGGATTCAAGTATCTGGTTAAAGCAAGCCACTCCTCACCATTTAGCCAAGGGAGTAAACCTGAACTTATCTTTATATACATTCATGTTAGGTTTATCTCTTGAGGACTAATACACTTGTGGAATGGTGTATCAGGTATTGGTTACTCTATCAAGGAAGATCTGGTGAGTTCGAGCACTTGAACCTATCAGGAGGATAGGTGAAAGGGGGAGAGACCAAGATCAGGCTGAGTTGAAGAGTACCAAGACTTGAGCCTCAAAGAAGATGATCAAGGACACAAACCGGGTCTATGAAGAGGCCAAGAGAAGTATGATGAGTTCACAAGAGATGTAGATCATTGCTTCACCAGTTAGGCCATGATCCAGAGTTCTTTGTGTCCACCGCACTGGTTTAGACACAAAGAACTCAATGGCCAATCCCTAGGCCTTGAAGGAGCTTACTGTTTTCCTTATCAAGGTTTTATCCCTAAGGAGGGTTTTATTTGATAAGATATTTAATGAGGAGTGACTTCAGCGTTCCAAGCTTGACTCAGGATTTATAGAGTCATGCTTGAGGGGGGGGGGGGTGTTAAACCTGAAGTGATAATCTGATCACTAAAGGTTATGTGCAAAGAAAGGGCCAAACCATTGTGGATGTTCTGTCATGAACTAAGGAAGGTCCAGAAGGAAATGCTGAGCTAGAAATAGGTCCATGAAGGGTTTACAATGAAGGAAGAAGGCTTGGGTGAAGTTTGGAGTCATTTGGACGAGGTGCAAAGTTCGGGTCGTCCGTACCGTACGGACGTACGGACTGTACGACCTGTACGGACGGGCGAGACCCGAAACTTCACTTTTCGACCATTTAAGCATAAGTTTGGTCTGCGCAAAAATAGGGCGAAATGTGTACAACTATACCTAATCCGTACACATCCATGGATGCAGAACCTTGATGCACAAGGCAAGAAGAACCCTAGAAAGAAGAAAGGAAGAAGATAAGAAGAAGAAAGGAAGAAGAAAGGAAGAAGAAAGGAAGAAGAAAGGAAGAAGAAAGGAAGAGGAGATGACCCAGAAGCATCTTGGAAAGCATCTGGAAAGATGGTCTTGTTGCTTACCATATGAATAAGATGCTGAAGGGATATACCAGTCAAAGAAGCTGATCCAGGAAGGATAAGGCGAGCATGAACCTGGACAGATCAGTGAATTGGTGCATTAGCATTGCTGGATGGTTTCTGGCCAAGTATCCTTAGGCGCGGACAGACTGATCCAGGCTGTCCAAGCATGTGATGAATCTCGTCCATACAATTTTAAATAAACCTCCCTTCTTACCTTGACTTCACATGCTTGTTGATTTTTCTTGTAAACCCTTGTAGCCTTCTTTGCTCTATTTAAACCATCTATTGTCGAGTGTAAATGATAAGCTGACTGGGGGTTTTCCCCCTTCTCCTTTATTAGTCTCTTAGTCTCTCTCTCTCTAGTCTCCCAATTCTCTAAGTCTCTCGTTTACTCTCTCTCATCAGTCTCACTCTCATTTTGACCATATCAAGCTCTCATCTTCCCCATTGGAGTTTCTCTCACTCACATAACCATAACCTCTTATAACTTTCAGCTACAAGGGTTTTCAGAAAGTAAAGGAAGAAAAAGGAGTGGCTCATATCGACCAAGGCGCGCCGAATTTGAAAGGGAGGCTTCCTGGCCAAGTAAATGGCATCAGCATCTTTGACAAGATGCTGATCATTTCCAGCCTTGTGCCAGCCTGTCCATGCGGGGAGCTTCTTCCTTTCCAACAGTTGAATAAGGTTCCCTCTCCAAAGAATCACCTCGGGTCACTTTGGTTTTACCCCGATGGTAAAACTTGGTCGAGTGCTTTTGGTCGACCTTGTACAGCCTTTACGGATTGTACCGGCATGCACGGATTGTATGGCCTTGTACGTACAAGGTCGACCCAAATTCTTCTCTTCCATTCCTTCTTTGACTTCAATCCCTTGTAGATACCTCAACTTAACAGTGAGAATAAGGCATAGGTAACCTACACAGCTCAAACCAACCGTACAAATGAGGATGAGTTTATCCGCCGATCAGAAATGGATGCTCTCATCAAGATACTTAAAGACAATGGGAACACTCTTGGGAACCTCAGGGGGTATTCTTTTGGTGCATCTAAGATTGCTAGTTATCATGATCAAACTGATGTCTATACCCATTCTAGGATTGCTGGTTTATCTCATAGTGCTTGTAGCATGTTTAAACCTTTGATAGTTGATTCAGGTGCATCTCTATTGAGATGAAGAACCAAATAGAAGAAATTAGATGAAGAAGAGGCAATCTGGGCGAGAAGAATGAAACTGATTGTACAATTTTACCTTAAGTGATCTACCTTGCCTTGGAAGGCAAGTATTGATTGAATATCGACCAAGACACTCTCCAGAAGCTAATAAGACCATTGGATACTTTCTGGATCAAGTTGAATTCGAAATGAGCAAAGGAGTCACATTTGGGCTTAAGGAGAAAGAGTTGTTATGAGCAGTCACTATCACTTGGACCAGATGCACATCTGTTTAATGTTTTCTCTTTGTTTATTGTTATCTCAATTTCACTTCTCTCCCTGATCTTTGCCTATATATTGCAATGGGCAAGCAGATAAATAAACTAAGGAGAATGAGTATCCACTTATGATTACACACTCACTCTCTCTCAAACTTTACCATCCTCTCTCTACTTATTTTTCATCATTCTTCATCTGTTCTTCATCATTCTTCATCATTCTTCATATGTTCTTCATCATTCTTCATCAAATACTTCATTTTCCTTCATTATACACATCATAATCTCTTATTCTAACATGGTAGCAGATCTTTAAGCTCTTAAACTCTTTAAATTCCGCAAAATCCATTTTGTTCTTCCATTTACTCTGTTTTCCAGTTACTTTGTTTTCTAGATACTCTGTTTTCTTTGTTCTACTCTTGTCTACTCTGTTTCTCTTCATTTTGTTATTGGAGTATCTTCATTAGATCATCTAAGCTTCTCAAATCTCTGGTTATTCAAAAATCTCATTTGTTTCTGTTTTTTTTTTAAATTATGTGTTCTTCATCTTTACCCACTGGATAATACCTTTATCCATTGGGTAAAAGAAGGTCTACCATGGAAATAGAAAGGAGAAGCTTGATTAAGTAACCCTTGAGGGTAATAACTTCTTACTTTGCTCAAGAGGGGCCAGAGTTACCTTGGGAAGTCATGGACTTTGGAACAGTCATATCATGAAGGCTGAAGCTTCAAAGAGGATGACTCTAGAGGATGGTCAGGCTATTTTCGTGAGGGATGAAGACAAGTTGGTCAGAGAGGACCAACAAGGACTTGAGATCATCCACAACTCTCTATCAGAATCAATATTGGAAGCTTACTCAAATTGTGAAACTGCCAAGGATCTATGAGAGAGTTTTCAAATTGTTGATGGGAATCTGTCCAACCTGAGCAGAGTGTTTGAAGTCAAGAAGATTATCAACAACTTGAGCAAGGAAGAAGTACAGTTTAATCAATACTTTGGCAAGTTCAGAAGCTTGTGGGCAGAGCTTCGTACATTGAGGCCTTTCTCTGTTGATCCAGATGTCATAAGAGAAAGGTAAGAACAAGACAAGGTCTTCAGCCTTCTCCTGAATCTAAGTCCATCCTACAGTCAGTTAATCAAGTATGTTCTAAGGGAAGATAAGCTTCCTAACCTAGATTGCATGTCTGCTCTTGTTCAAAGAGAACAAATATCACATACTCTCTTTACAAGGGAAAGGAAGCCAGTTCTTAAGAATATGCACAAGAAGAATAGAAGGATGGTGCTGCAATCAGGGCACAAGAAGGCCAAGAAAAGTACATGTCAGGAAGGGAAACCAACCAAGCTTGTTTACTCTTAAGTTTGGTGGAACTAAACTAAAGAAGAATGACTCTCCATGTCCTGAAGTGGCGCTTGAAGGTGCATCTATGTACTCAGCACTTACCAGTGATTCCAATGGAGGAAAAACTTGGAACAAGGCAGTGATCAACGATGGTCCTATTAGAATGAGTGAGATTGAGCCACTGATCAAGGCAACCAAAGCCATCATCTCCGCAAAGCAGGCTGGTAAACATTCCCTTATCTCTAGGCCAATCATAATAGATTTAGGAGCTAGTCATCATATGATTAGTGATAGGAATCTTATTAGTGATGTTAGGCCTGCCTTAGGGAATGTAACAATAGCTAATAGAGATAAGGTAAAGATAGAAGGAATAGGAAACCTTAAGTTGTTTGATAGAGAGTCAACTGCCTTCTATATGCCTAGTTTTGCTTCTAACCTCCTTTCTGTGAAAAGGCCACGTTAGACCTGGATTGTCAGGTGGTTTTTAGGTCTAATGATGTTGAGTTTCATGACCTTAAGACAGGGAAGGTGATTGGTGAAGGAAATAGTCAGGGTGGTTTATACCATCTCCAAAAGACTAAGCTTTCTAAACACTCTACTCCTTTTCATTTATGCATGATCAGTAACTCATCTGTGTGTGATAGCACTACTTGGCATGCTAGATTAGGTCATCCTCACACTTGATTAGAGATAATTATGCCCGATATTTCATTTATTCACTTAGAATGTGAAGCATGCATCTTAGGAAATCATTGCAAATCTGTTTTTCCAACATCATAAACCATTTATGAGAAATGCTTTGACTTAGTTCACTCTGATGTTTGGACCTCGGCTTGTATGTCTAGAGATAACCATAAGTACTTTGTCACCTTTATAGATGAAAAATAAAAATACACTTGGGTCACTTTGCTGCCTTCAAAGGATCGTGTGTTAGATTCTTTTATGAACTTTCAAGCTTATGTCACTAACCACTTTAAGGCTAATGTGAAGGTACTGAGTTAAGACAATGGAGGAGAATATACATGCCATGCATTCAAGAATCATCTGGCAAAACATGGCATAGTTCATCAAACAAGCTGCCCTTATACTCCTCAGCAAAATGGAGTGGTTGAAAGGAAGAATAGGCATCTAATGGAGGTGGCTAGATCAATGATGTTTCATGCAAATGTTCCTAAGAGATTTTGGAGTGATGCAGTGGTAACAGCATGCTATTTAATCAATCGGATTCCTACCAAGGTGCTGAAGGACGTTTCTCCTTATGAAGTGTCGAACAAAACCAGACCATATATTAACCACACCAAATTGTTTGGATGCAGGTGCTTTGTGTTGATATCAGTAGAGCAAAGAAAAAAATTAGAGGAAAAGAGCATAAAGTGCATGTTCATTGGATACTCATCTACACAGAAAGGATACGAGTGCTACAATCCTGAAACAAGAAGAGTATATCTATCCAGAGATGTGAAGTTTATGGAAGGCAAAGGGTTTTATTATGAGAAGAATTGGTATGAGCTCAAAGATATATCTCAAGCATCAGACAAGGCCAATAATCTGAGAATTATTATGGAAAATCTTCGAATCAGTCTCATAAAAGAAAAGGAAACCTCCAGAGAAGCTCCTTGTAATCAAGAAACTGAACAAGAATCTGAAGGAATCACTCATCCTGATCCTGATGGGGGCAATGGACAGGAACTAGAAGTTCAAGATGGTTCAGGAGTTCATGATCAGGATGGTGTTGAAGAACAAGAACCTGAACCTGAAACTACTCAAGTTCATGAAGAAGAAGAGGTAATCCAGGTTCAGCCATTAAGAAGAAGTACAAGGATCAAGAAATCTACATCAAACTAGAACAACAAAAAAGTGTATATCAATGCTGAAGCAGTGGATCATCCAATAAGTTCAGTGTGCTCTCTTGCTCAGTATCCAGAGGAACATCTAGTCTTCATTGGGGAACATCCAAGATAATATTAAGAAGCCAAGGAGCATGAGGAGTGGAGAGATCTGTTGGAAATGAGACTAATGCAATGATAGTCAAGGATACATGGTATGAAGTTGAGCTTCCCAAAGGAAAGAAAGCAGTGACAAGTCGTTGGATATTCACCATCAAATACAACGCTGATGGAAAAGTAGAGAGGCGCAAGACAAGACTAGTAGCAAGGGGGGTTCACTCAGACATATGGGGAAGACTACCTTGATACTTTTTCACCAGTCGCCAAACTACACATCATACGGATCATCCTCTCTTTAGCAGTAAACTTGGAGTGGGATTTATGGGAGATCGATGTGAAGAATGCCTTCCTACAAGGAGAGTTAAAAGATGAAGTGTACATGAGACCACCTCCTTATCTGGAAAACCTTGACAAGCCAGGAAATGTACTTAGGCTGAAGAAGGCAATCTATGGCTTGAAGAAATCACCAAGGGCCTGGTACCACAAGCTAAGCACAACACTCAATGGAACAGGTTTTGTGAAGTCTGAAGCTGATTGATGTGTTGTGATTTTGCATAGTTTTAGCTTTGTTATTTCATATATATTCATGCATTAATCTTAAATTTAGGTGCATTTAGAGTCTATTACATGTACATTTGCATCTTGTAGGTGTTGGATGAGCTATTTGGAGCTTTGGAGGTGATTAGAACACAAAAGGAGCAAAAATAAACATCAATCGATCGATTCAAATACATGGGAAATCTAGATCGATCGATCCAAGAAAGCCGAGAGCAAAATGGTAAAGTGATCGATCGATCCGAAATCCAGATCGATCGATTTGGACATGGATCGATCGATCCATTTATACGAAAAAATGGATCGATCGATCGGGCCATTAAATATAACTTTTGCTCGAAGAAATACACACGGATCGATCGATCCGTTTTTGGACAAAAAAACAGATCGATCGATCCAGACAGCCTGTGTCACTTTTCATGTGCTGGACGAGTTTGGTGGATCAAGTGGCCTAACTTTCTCTACCTTTTCTGAAGAGCCAAGTATACATTTGCCTTGTGAAGGGTCAAAAGGTGTGTGCAAATGGGATAAAGTGGAAGAAACATCAATGAGTGTGTTTTATTTTAGATCTAGATCTTAACTTTGTAACATGGGGGATGGGTTGTTCTTCACCTATAAATAGAACCCTAAACCCCATGGCAAAACACACCATCTCCTTCTGAGTCTACTTCTGTCTAATAGAGTTTATCACTTTCATTCTAAGTCTTGTTTTGCATTCTATTTTAAGTTCTTGTTTGAAAACAATTGTTCTTAGTATTATTAAGTGTTCTTGAAGTTTATGTTATAAAGTCTTGTTTTCTTTAGTTATTCTCTTCATCTACATTCTGTTTCTTGTTTTCATATATTATATCATCTTGATTATGCTTCTATCCATCATGGGATTAAGTGTAAACAAGATGATTAGTGAGTAGTCATCCTTAGGATCAATGGGTTAGGTAGATTAATGGGTGGTTAGAAAAGAGTTAAGATGTTCTAATGATAAAATGCTTAAATTTCTATGCTTACTAAGTGTTCTTAATGCTAGATTGATTTTGACCATTTTAATCTAGATTCTAAGTGTTTGTAGGACATCGCAAGTGTTTGCATAATGCTTGAAATAACTTAGTATTGCTCTAGTGAACAAAACGAACGGAAGTTGATGTTTAGATTGCTAGATGGCTAGTAGACTAAATCTTAATGTATGTTTGAGTGAACAAAACGAACGGAAGTTGATGTTTAGTTCATAATTGAATAAGGGTTTCTACCATCGAAAGTGGATTAACCTATATTGAATGAGATCTAGGCCTATAGAAAGTTATGTTTATTTGAAGTTAGACACCTTGATTTAGAACTACCACCCTGAAATCAATTGCCTAAATACCCATTGGTTCTTCTTTGTTATATTTGTTTTAAAACTCGATTATTTCACATTGTTTCTTGCTACTACAAATCTTATTGGATTGCATTTAGATTAAGCACAACCTGTACTCTCTCTGTCTCACACTCACTTAGGATTGGATTGACATCCTTTCTATACTACATTGATTTGCTCTAAGGATTAAAAATCCTTATCAAATTTGGCGCCGTTGCCGGGGATTATGTATCCAAATGGGTGGAAACTATAGCCAGCCCAACCAATGATGCCAAGGTTGTCCTCAAGATGTTCAAAACCATTATCTTCCCAAGGTTTGGAGTCCCAAGAGTCGTGATCAGTGATGGAGGCACTCACTTCATCAACAAACTTTTTGACAACCTTCTGAAGAAGAATGGTGTAAAGCACAAGGTGGCAACTGCCTATCATCCCCAAACAAGTGGCCAAGTTGAGATTTCCAACAGGGAGATGAAGTCCATTCTGGAGAAGACCGTGGGGATAACAAGGAAGGATTGATCTAGCAAGCTTGATGATGCACTTTGGGCCTATAGGACTGCTTACAAGACACCCTTGGGAACCACTCCCTTCAGTCTTGTCTATGGGAAAGCTTGTCATTTGCCAGTGGAGCTTGAGTACAAGGCATTATGGGCTGTTAAGATGCTGAACTTCGACATCAAGAGTGCCAAAGAGAAAAGACTTTTCCAGCTCCATGAGCTTGATGAGATTCGACTTGATGCTTTTGAGAACTCAAGGATTTACAAAGAAAAGACCAAGGCATTCCATGACAAGAAGATACTGAAGAGGGAGTTCAACATTGGAGATCAAGTGTTGCTCTTCAACTCTCGATTGAAGCTGTTCCCTGGAAAACTTAAGTCAAGATGGTCTGGCCCTTTCAAGATCAAAGAAGTGAGGCCATATGGAGCAATTGTGCTTTGGAACAAGACTGGTGGAGACTTTACAGTGAATGGACAAAGAGTCAAGCTGTACATGGCGGCCACACCAGAGGAGGAGGAACTTCAATTCCACTTTCCGATCCTAAACCAGCCTGATCCAAAGAAAAAGGAAGTCAAGCTAGAGACTTAAAACAAGCTCACTTGGGAGGAAGTCCCATGTCTATCCCTATATATATAATTGTTTTATTTGTGTGATTTTCTTTTGTGTGTTTAATAAGTGTGTTTGATTTTTTTCAGATGACTCTCCATATCAAAGTAGAAGGATGTCCACTAAATCAAAGAAGAAAGATGCCATCCACCAAAGCAACAAATGTTAGAATTATCCAGCTCCTTCCAGCAACTCCAATTAGCTAAGTGTCTCTCCAACTATTGTAAATATATAGCTTTCATGTTTATTTCTTCTAGTCCTCTTCTTTCACATTGCTCTCACACAAGAGACTGTGTGAAGTAAGTGTGGGGGGAGAGTTTACCTATTCATTAACTATTTGCATAAAAAACACATAAAAATTAAAAAATTAAAAAAAAAACAAAAATTTTTTTTATATATATTTGCATTTAGATTGCATTCATGCATTGGGAGCTTACCTTACGAGGAATACAAACCTTGAAACTCTTCTTGAAACTTGTTTTTGTGTGAGATTTGACATTCTTCTTGAAACCAACTCCAAATGAACTTAAAGCTAAATGAACTTAATCTTTCTTGCTTATGGGTACTTGTATACTTGATCATGGATCATAAACATTTGGGTTTGATTTTATCCTTCTACCATTCTTAGACAACCCAAATGGCACCTCCTTACCCTTAAAACCCTTACCATTCTTTGAAGCCTAATCATATTTGTTGAGTGAGGTCTCTTTTGATAGCTTGTCATGTGCAAAAACTTGAGAGTATTAGAGGCGACATTGGTTGTTCTTATGTTGGGCTAGCTATAAAACCTCTTGAGAGCTAGCAATTAGGTTGGGAAGTCTGGTATTGTTTTACAAAAATCTATCTTGGGTATAAAAGGGTATGATAAGTGAAAGAGATGAACCAAAGGAGTGAAAAGAAAAGAATGAACAAAAGAAAAAGAAAATCAGTCTCTAGTTTGTTCAAAAGAAAAAAAAGAAGAAAGAGTTCACTGGATGAGTAAAAAGAGTGATCTTAACGTCTTTGGGATGATATAATATTTCGAAAATTAACACCAAGAAAAAAGGGTAGAGTTGAAGATCATCTAGGAAAAAGGGAAGAATAAGAACAAACAATGTATGCATAAGTTGCCTCTTTTCTTAGATTGATTTTGCATAATGATCATGCTCCTACTTTTGAGTGTAAGCCACTAAAAAGAAATGTGTTTGAACCTCTCTTTCATGCTCATTAAACCATTTCACTTACCAAGCCAAATGATCGAGATCAAGTTTCCATTTGCAAGAATTCACCTTGTTAGCTTATGCTTAATTGAATGTGAGAGTTGGTTGTGAAGTAATGTCGATTGAGGATCCGTAAACTTGTGTAAAGCTATGAGTTCAGGAAATGTATACCTTAGTTCTTAGCTCCCATTTTCATTATCTCTCCCTTTGATCTTAATTAAATTACTTGAGGACAAGTAAAGGACTAGTGTGGGGGAGTTGATGTGTTGTGATTTCGCATAGTTTTAGCTTTGTTATTTCATATATATTCATGCATTAATCTTAAATTTAGGTGCATTTAGAGTCTATTACATGTACATTTGCATCTTGTAGGTGTTGGATGAGCCATTTGGAGCTTTGGAGGTGATTAGAACACAAAAGGAGCAAAAATAAACATCAATCGATCGATTCAAATACATGGGAAATCTAGATCGATCGATCCAAGAAAGCCGAGAGCAAAATGGTAAAGTGATCGATCGATCCGAAATCCAGATCGATCGATTTGGACATGGATCGATCGATCCATTTATACGAAAAAATGGATCGATCGATCGGGCCATTAAATATAACTTTTGCTCGAAGAAATACACACGGATCGATCGATCCGTTTTTGGACAAAAAAACAGATCGATCGATCCAGACAGCCTGTGTCACTTTTCATGTGCTGGACGAGTTTGGTGGATCAAGTGGCCTAACTTTCTCTACCTTTTCTGAAGAGCCAAGTATACATTTGCCTTGTGAAGGGTCAAAAGGTGTGTGCAAATGGGATAAAGTGGAAGAAACATCAATGAGTGTGTTTTATTTTAGATCTAGATCTTAACTTTGTAACATGGGGGATGGGTTGTTCTTCACCTATAAATAGAACCCTAAACCCCATGGCAAAACACACCATCTCCTTCTGAGTCTACTTCTGTCTAATAGAGTTTATCACTTTCATTCTAAGTCTTGTTTTGCATTCTATTTTAAGTTCTTGTTTGAAAACAATTGTTCTTAGTATTATTAAGTGTTCTTGAAGTTTATGTTATAAAGTCTTGTTTTCTTTAGTTATTCTCTTCATCTACATTCTGTTTCTTGTTTTCATATATTATATCATCTTGATTATGCTTCTATCCATCATGGGATTAAGTGTAAACAAGATGATTAGTGAGTAGTCATCCTTAGGATCAATGGGTTAGGTAGATTAATGGGTGGTTAGAAAAGAGTTAAGATGTTCTAATGATAAAATGCTTAAATTTCTATGCTTACTAAGTGTTCTTAATGCTAGATTGATTTTGACCATTTTAATCTAGATTCTAAGTGTTTGTAGGACATCGAAAGTGATGTGATCATGGACCGGATCACTAAGGATAACAAGGAGAGTCTAGATGAGCCACATGAAGCCACATTGCACCAGCAGCCTGGTGATGATGCTCTAGCCATTCCTGAAGGTCCCATGACTCGTTCCAGAGTCAAAAAGCTTAAAGAGAATGTTGTTGGATTACTCACTTCACATCCACAACAAGAAAGTCTTGGACAAGGTCTGATCCGAGGTGTCTTGATCACAATTCAAGCCATCTCTACATCAAGCTGAGTTAGTGTCTAGGCAAGACATGGGGTGCGTGCTCTTTTCCTTGCTTTTGGTTTTGTCCCACGAGGTTTTCCGGAGGAAGGTTTTTAACGAGGCCACAACTTGTCTTCACATCACTTAGGCCCTATCTCGGTCCAAGTCTAGAAAGAAGTTTACATTTTATGTTATTTTTAAGCATATGTTAAAGTTAAACCATAGTTTCCATTTTGCTTATTTCCGAAACCCTAGAGAGCTTGTTCTCGGTTTCTTTTTATTTAAAGGGTTCCTAAACCCTATTGTAACTCACCCAACTTTTTATCAACGAGTTTCTTTTCTCTCTTGACGGCTCTCTCTCTAGAAAGTGTGTCGAGTTCTGGTGTGTAATATCCAGAGACCTAAGGGTGTCTAAATCGGTGTGTCATATCTGGTTTGTTCATCTAGGAGTATCAAGAGTTCATCCATCCCTCTTGTGTCACCATTCAATCCACACGCCTTGAAGAACTTGAGTCTCTGATTCGTTCTTGCAAGGATTATCACTTCCCATCAACCAAAGAGCATCCTAGGGACGCATCAGAAAGTGTTTGCATAATGCTTGAAATAACTTAGTATTGCTCTAGTGAACAAAACGAACGGAAGTTGATGTTTAGATTGCTAGATGGCTAGTAGACTAAATCTTAATGTATGTTTGAGTGAACAAAACGAACGGAAGTTGATGTTTAGTTCATAATTGCATAAGGGTTTCTACCATCGAAAGTGGATTAACCTATATTGAATGAGATCTAGGCCTATAGAAAGTTATGTTTATTTGAAGTTAGACACCTTGATTTAGAACTACCACCCTGAAATCAATTGCCTAAATACCCATTGGTTCTTCTTTGTTATATTTGTTTTAAAACTCGATTATTTCACATTGTTTCTTGCTACTACAAATCTTATTGGATTGCATTTAGATTAAGCACAACCTGTACTCTCTCTGTCTCACACTCACTTAGGATTGGATTGACATCCTTTCTATACTACATTGATTTGCTCTAAGGATTAAAAATCCTTATCACTGATCGCACCGTCTTCACTCTAATAGTCAACAAGGCATTTTGGTCATTCTAGTATATGTGGATGACATTATCATCATTGGCAGTGACAAGGAAGGTATTCTCTCAACCAAAACTCTTCTTAAATCAGCATTTGATATTAAGGATTTGGGAGAGTTGAAGTACTTCCTAGGAATTGAATTATGCCGCTCTAAAGAGGGGCTTTTCTTATTCCAAAGGAAGCACACACTTGATCTTTTAAATGAGATAGGAAACCTTGAAGGAAGACAAGCCAAGACCCCATTAGAAGAAGGCTACAAAATACTGCGAGAGGGGGAGTTTGAGGATACTCCTTTTGAAGATGTCAAGAAGTATAGGAGGATGGTTGGGAAGCTCATATATTTAACTATCACTCGGCCAGATGTGTGTTTTGATGTGAACCAAGTCAGTCAGCAAATGCAAGCCCCTAAGGTTCATCACTAGAACATGGTGTAGAGAATCTTGAGATACTTGAGAGAAGCTCCTGGTCAAGGTGTTTGGATGGGGTGCAATGGACGCACAAAAATTGTGGGATACTGTGATGCTGATTGGGGAAGGAGAAAGAGTTGATAGGAAATCAACTACTGGTTATTGCACCTTCATTGGAGGCAACTTGGTGACTCGAAAAAGCAAGAAGCATAAGGTTGTATCATGTTCAAGTGCTGAGGAAGAGAATAGAGCTATGAGCAAGCTCCCCAATGAATTGATATGGACCAAGGGATTGCTTGGAGACTTGGGAATGGAGATAACATCACCCATCACAATGCACTGTGACAATCAAGCAGCTATTCACATTGCCAGCAACTTAGTCTTCCATGAAAGAACCAAGCACATTGAAGTAGATTGCCACAAGGTTAGACAAGCTGTGGAGAAGCAAATAATCCACCTTGCTACACAAGAAGTGAAGACCAGCTTGCTGAAATTTTCACCAAGGCAGCAAGCACCAAAATCTTTGAGTTCATCCACTCTAAGTTGGGACTCATAGACCTCACATCTCACTGACTTTCCTAGCATGGAGACCTCTACTCTTTTTCCTTGGTATGTTTTTGTCCCACTGGGTTTTACACACTAAGGTTTTAATGAGGGAGGTTCTTCATGTTTCCAAGCTTGAACTGTTCTTAGGGTTAAGCTTGAGGGGGAGTATTGAGATGAAGAACCAAAGAGAAGCAATTAGATGAAGAAGAGGCAATCTGGGCGAGAAGAATGAGACTAACTGTACAATTTTACCTTAAGTGATCTACCTTGCCTTGGAAGACAAGTATTGATTGAATATCGACCAAGACACTCTCCAGAAGCTAATAAGACCGTTGGATACTTTCTGGAGCAAGTTGAATTCGAAATGAGCAAAGGAGTCACATGTGGGTTTAAGGAGAAAGAGCTGTTATGAGCAGTCACTATCACTTGGACTAGATGCACATTTGTTTAATGTTTTCTCTTTGTGTTTTGTTTATGTTAATTTCACTTCTCTCTCTGATCTTTGTGTATATATTGTAATTTGCAAGCAGAGAAATAAACTAAGGAGACTGAGTCCCCCCTCTCAAACTCGTCCATCCTCTCTCTCTACTTGTTCTTCATCATTATTCATATGTTCTTCATCATTCTTCGTCAAATACTTCACTGTTCTTCATTCTAAAATCTCTTATTCTCACAATCTCATCATATGATTATCGATACTAGTCTTATTAGAGATATAGAGCCTGCGCATGGACATGGTATGATTGCTAATGGTGATAGGATTCCAATAAGGGGTATAGGCAAGCTAAAACTGTTTGATAGAGAATCTAGATGTTTCTATATGCCTGAGTTTACATCAAATTTGTTATCAGTGAGGAGATGCACTAATGATTTACAATGCAATGTCATCTTCAGTCATAATGATGTGAAGTTTCAGGATATTGGGAGCTGTTGTTTGATTGGGAAAGGAGTTACAAAAGGAGATCTTTAGTTGCTTGAGTAGTTTACTTCTATACCTGATCATAGTTGTTCCTTTACTTCTGTTTCTGATTATGGTTTAAATAAAAACCCTTTGTGGCATGCTAAACTAGGATATCCTCACGTTAGAGCTTTAAACTTAATGGTTCCAGGTGTTGTGTTTGAGAATAATGATTGCCAAGTTTGTATTTTAAGCAAGCATTGTAAAACTGTGTTTCAAAAATCTACTTCCATCTATGATCACTGCTTTGATTTAATACACTCGGATGTTTGGACTGCACCTTGTTTATCTAGAGAGAACCATAAGTATTTTGTCACTTTCATAGATAAAAAATCTAAATACACCTGGATAACCCTTATTCTATCTAAGGATAGGGTGCTTGATGCATTTAGAAATTTTCAAGCTTATGTGACTAACCATTTCAACGCTAAGCTGGTTTTTTTTAGATCAGATAATGGTGGGGAGTACACAAGTCAAGCCTTCAAGCAACACCTATCTCAACATGGCATCCTTCACCAAACTAGCTGCCCTTACACCCCTCAGCAGAATGGAGTTGCTGAAAGGAAGAACCGGCACCTTATGGAAGTTGCTAGGTCGATGATGTTCCAAGCTAATGTGCCAAAGAGGTTTTGGAGTGATGTTGTGGCTACTGCTTGTTACCTGATCAACCGAACTCCAACCATGATTCTTGAAGATCAACCACCCTTTGAGGTTCTAAACAATCATAGACCAGCCTTAGATCATCTTCGGGTCTGTAAGATTTTCAGAATATAGGCAGTGTGTGTATGTGGTGAATCAACCTCAACAGGTTCGGACTAGTCTTGTGTCAAAGAGACTGAAAGGGAGACTTGATGAGAGAAAAAATATTGCGGGTGAGATTAAGAGAATAAGGAGAATGAGAGAGATTCGTGAGAGACTAAGGAACCAGAGATCAAGAGACTCAAGAACAGTGATTCATAATCAAGAACAAGACTTTAGATTATGAAGGAGGAGGGGAAATCCCCCTCACTCACTTGGTTGTTTACAATCGCCAAGCACTGCCTTATATAGGCTTACAAGCTTTAAAACTCAGAAAGCTAAATCTAATGGTTCCTATTAACTTGAGAGGATGGACGGCTGAGATAAGAGTAGACTGGTCTCCTTGTGTGCTGGTGCAAGCTGTAAAGGTCAAGCTGTAAAGGTGCAAAGGTTGACAGATATGTGGAGGAGAATCGCTTAGTTTGAATACTTGGCTATGATTCATTTCTGGATGGATAAGGCTGTAAAGTAAAAGTGCTTTTCCCTATCCAACTTGACCCCAAAAATGCTAAGGCATATTCCTCAAGCAGAAGAAGCTCCAACGGTCACCAAGATTCAAACTTCTCGAGCCCACACAATGCACAAACACCTCATGGCCCATTTGCTTCTTCATCTTCGCCCATGACTTCTTTTAGTGCCTTGTGGCTGAAGCAACCATGGAAGGGGAATGTGTTGGATTTTACCAGAGTATATGGATCTGGGTTTGTGTGTGATGAACAAGCCTTTAAGGCAAGGATTAACTCAAAATGATGAAGAGAAACGGTTCTGGTTTACTTGTGTTTACTTGAATCAGAATCAGAGATTAAGAGAGACTTAGAGAGAATAAAGAGACTAAGAAAGGGGTAGACTAAGAGGGATTTCGATCTAAGAACATAATATTTATTATTGAAAAGTTGAGAGGGGTTTTCCCCCTTACTCCCATGAACTTTACAATTCATAGAGATGAGTTTATATAGGGAGAGATGGAGAGCTACACGATTTAAAACCCTAAGGAGACTAAGCATGTGGAGTCAAAGATAGTTTGGGCGCCTGGTTTGAATTGCATAGCCAGAAATGCTCACATTCTTTGGACAGCATGTCCAAAGCTTGCTTCTTCCTTTTGGGAGAGTGGATAAGAAACCTTATCCATAAACAGCTCTTTTATTTTTTTCCTTTCTTCCTTTGGTGAGTGGATAACCTTATCCACATCTCAACTCTTTCCAGGAAGCTTCCATTTCGAATATACCAGGGCATCTTCCTTTCGAATATACCAGGGCATAAACCTTCTCTTTAGACCCATGTCTTTTATTTCGAACCCTAACCCTTCCTTGCCTCACAATTCTTGAAGCTTCCTTGGCCCACACGTCTTGGTCATTTTAGAATCCCTTGATGTGCCCTAACATTCCCAAGACTCAAAACCAACTTCAAAGATCAAATGATCGATTCTAAATGTTTCTGGGTCGAGTTTGGTCCGTACAGATCCGTACATTCCATACGGCCGTACGACCATCCGTACAACTCACCCAAACATAGACCATTTGATCCCTACTCTTCACCAATGCTTCCCATGGTCTTCCTTAGTGATGATGTAAGACTCGGAGGAGTCTCTGGAAGGGTGGTGATGATGGATTCTCAAGCTGGCTTTGACGCACTCTCTTGAGAACAAAGGATGGTCGATTGATGGACACCTAACCGGATGGAGAGTCAAGTGTGGATGGGATTTAACAAGCTGGCTTGCACGCTCTCTCTTGTTGGATCAGTTGATGGTGAAGTAGATGGAACGAAGAACACCACATGGATGATGAAAGATCCTTGATACAGTTCAAGACTGCTCACTTGAATCTCACAAGAAAGAAGAAGTCGGCTTCGGCTTGCTTAGGGGGCAAATTGACTCGTATATTGATCTAGGTAAAAATTTGCATCTTACAAATGCTGCATGTGGGACTTTATTAATAGTCTTTCAGGCTTGATCTAATGGTCGAATCAAGAAAAGGAAAATGACTCAAAACGACATGACTTAGAGTTTAAAAGAAATAGAAAACTAACATTGCCCGATTTAAGACCAAAAAAGGAAAAATGCAAAAATAAAAGAAATATGGCCTAACCCTGGTTGTTTGTGGGATGGGCGAGTTCTAGCAACCACTAGGCTGACCCATCTTACCTGCACAAAGTGTAAATAAAGTAAAGACTTTACTTTGTTCAGTCTTGGCCTTCTATGCTAAGTAGTTGATCTTGAGAGCGTCTGGACCAATCTTGATAGGACTCTTGACTTGGTCTTCTACCTCTTGTTCTTCAATACTTTAGTCTATGAAGTATTCATTCTTACTCATGTGGCTTTCATCAAAAAAGGGGTCTCCTTCCACATCCACTCCTGCCACATAACCATCTTTGTCAGTTCCAGCCAAATGAGCTTCCTTACCTGGAGTTATATTGAGTTGCGCAAAGGCATTTCTCAAGTCATCAATTAGTTTGTTGATATGATCTAATTTGGTGGGTTTAGCTATTGGCATGTCTGGTGGTTCATCCATGTTGTCTATGATAGCTTGGACGGCAAGTATGTAACCATCCTTAAGTCTCCTAGCCATGGAATGTGTCATGGGACCTTCTGTGATCTTGGTTCTGGTCCATGACCTCATCATTCCCTCTCCCTTCAGAAGGTTTTGACCTCAAAACTGGTTCATCTGCAAGATAACAAGTCAGCAACATTGAACGTATGAGAAATGTTGAACTCACCTGGAAGTTCTAGACAGTAGGCATTGTTATTGATCTTTTTCAACACTCTGAATGGGCCATCTCCTCTAGGTGCTAGTTTAGAACTCCTTTTCTGTGGGAACCTCTCGGTTGTCATATGGAGCCAGACCCATTCTCCTGGTTCAAAGGTCATCTCCTTGCATTTCTTGTCAGCTCTCCTCTTGTAATTCTCAGTTTTCTTGATGATCTGGTGTAGCTTCCTCACAGCTTCCCCTTTCTTTAGGCCATCTTGATTAATTTGCTCAACTTCTGGAACTGGCCTAAGATCCAAAGGGGTTAGTGGATTGAAACCATAAACAACTTCAAAAGGGGACATCTTAGTAGCAGAATGAGTAGCATGGTTATAAGGAAATTCAATCAAGGGTATGCAATCTAACCAAGTATTCAAGTTTCTACCAAGTGTGACTCTAAGTAAGGTAGGGACGGTTCGGTTTACCATTTCAGTTTGTCCAACTGTTTTAGGGTGGCAGGTCGTGGAGAAGAGTAGTTTGGTACCAAAATTTTTCCACAGGGTCCTCTAGAATGGCTCAAAAATTTAGTGTCTCGGTCAGACACAATGGTCCTTGGTAGCCCATGTAAACGCACCACCTCCTTGAACAATAGGTCTACGGTTTTGGTGGCATTATTGGTCTTGTCACATGGTATGAAGTGGGCCATTTTGGAGAATCGATCCACCGCCACAAAGATGAGTCATTGTGCTTAATTTTGGGTAAACCTAAGACAAAATCCATAGAAACATCCTCTCAAGGAGCATTAGGAATTGGTCAAGGTAAGTATAGAACATGTGGGTGTGACCTGGATTTGGCCTTGTGGCAAGGTACACATCTAGCACAATGTCTCTCCACATTTCTCTTTAGGTTTGGCCAGAAGAAGTGATCAGTTACAATAGCCAAGCTCTTGTCTACACCAAAGTGACCCATAAGACCCCCACTATGTGCTTCGTGAAGGATGAGGTCCCTCATTGAACACTGAGGTATGCAAAGCCTCTTGTCTCGAAACTGAAACCCCTCATGCAAGTGATAGGCTTGGAAAGCGCCCATTCCACATGACTGAAAAACCTCCTTCAACTTTGGGTCCTCTTGGTACAACTCCTTAATGTGTTCAAACCCCAATACCTTTGCATCCATTGTGGTGATCAAGGTGTGCCTCCTGGATAAGGCGTCAGCAACCACATTTTTCTTTCCCTTCTTGTACTTGATGACATATGGGAAGGTTTCAATAAACTCCAGCCACTTAGCATGTCTTCTCTTAAGTGATGTCTGGCCTCTTAGGTGCTTGAGAGTTTCATGAACGGTATGGATGATGAATTCCTTGGATAGCAAGTAGTGTTTCCATGTCTCTAGAGCCCTAACCAATGCGTACAGATCTTTATCATATGTAGGGTAGTTGATGGTTGCACCACTTAGTTTTTCACTGAAATAGGCCACTGGTTTCTTCCTCTGGTGCAGAACAGCCCCTATGCCCACTCCGGATGCATCACACTCGACCTCAAACATCTCATCAAAGTCAGGAAGGGCCAAAACTAGTGCCTGGGTCAGCTTGATCTTGAAGGTGTTGAATGCGACGTCCTGAGAATTTCCCCATGAGAAAGGGACATCCTTCTTGATCACAGCAGTTAAGGGAGCAGCTATGGTACTGAAGTCCCTAACAAATCACCTATATAAGATGGATAACCCGTGGAAACTCCTTACCTGACCAATGGTTGTTGGGGTCGGCCATTCTTGAAT
This sequence comes from Moricandia arvensis, assembly GCA_905132765.1. NCBI lineage: Eukaryota > Viridiplantae > Streptophyta > Magnoliopsida > Brassicales > Brassicaceae > Moricandia > Moricandia arvensis. The sequence continues at coordinate 2,822 of CAJHQP010005317.1, read as the reverse complement.
GGCTTTGATCTTGTTCCCATCTACTTGGAGTCCCTGTTTGCTTGCAACAAAACCTAAGAAGACAAGTTGGTCAGTACAAAAGGTGCACTTCTTTAGGTTGGCATATAGACCTTCCTTCCAAAGTGTAAGTAACACAAGCTCTAAATGTTTAAGATGCTCATCTAAGCCCTTCCTATAAATAAGGATGCCATCAAAATAGACAAAAAATTTACTTATAAAGGCCCTAATAACCTGGTTCATGAGGCGCATGAAAGTGCTGGGTGCATTGGTTAAACCAAAGGGCATGACCAACCACTCGTATAGACCTTGCTTTGTCTTGAAAGCAGTCTTCCACTCGTCTCCTTCACGCATCCTCACGTGGTGGTATCCACTCCTTAGATCAACCTTGGAAAATATGGTGGTTCCACTCAGTTCATTAAGCATGTCGTCTAGGCGCGGAATGGGGTGCATTTACTTGATGGTGATGTTGTTGATGTCCCGAGAGTCCACACACATCCTCCAGGACCCATCCTTCTTGGGAACAAAAAGGACTGGCACAGAACAAGGACTTAGACTCTCCCAGATGTATCCTTTGGCCATGAGGTCTTGCACTTGCTTTTGAATCTCTTTTTTCTCCTCTGGGTTCATCCTATAAGCAGGTTTGTTTGGCAAGGCAGAACCTGGGACAAGGTCTATCTGGTGCTCTATCCCTCTGATAGGAGGCAACCCGGCTTGTATCTCACCAGAAAATACATCTTGAAACATTTCTAGCACGGCTTGGGCTTGTTGAGGGAGTTGGAGTTCCTGGTTACCTATACTTAGACAATCTTTTAAAATCATTAGCAGCACGGTGCCCTTGGCACTTAGAGTAATAATAATAGAACCAGGATAAATCATAAGGTTAGTTTTACTTACCTGATCCTCCTTGTTCATCTTAGCTTGGAGCTCTTGCACTTCAGATGGGCTTGCGGTCCTTGAATTTGAAAGAGTAGTAGTTGGTTTGGCCATTGTGGAAAGTGGCTCTATCAATTGCATGGTCTCCCCAATAGGATATGGCCGGCATGCATTGGAACTACATCACATAAGACTTCATCTTGATACTTGCCAACACTAAAAGGAATGTTGACTTGTTTAGTGACCTTCAACTCAGTTTTGTTGTCTAACCATTTCAACCTATATGGCTGAGGGTGCTTGTTTGTCTCAAGACCTAATATGTCCACCATGTACTTTCTAGCCATGTTAGTACAAGATCATCCATCTATAACCAAGTTACATACCTTAGCTTTGATGGTCAAGCGAGTGTGGAAGAAGTTCTCTCTTTGAGCCTTCTCCTCTGGGTTGATGGTCACACTTAATACTCTCCTAGTAACCAACATTTCTACATTGTCCGGATACTCTACTTCTTCTCCTGACTCTATTTCTTCCATGTCAGATTCATCTTGAGACTCATAGTCTCCATTGGCAGTAATGGTCATGACCCTCTAGTTTGGGCATTCCTTAGCCATATGACCTCGCCCATTGGCAGTAATGGTCATAACCCTCTTGTTCGATCCAAGAACATAAGCTTTATTATTTAGAATTGGAGAGGAGTTTTCCCCCTTACTCCCTTGAAGTTTACAATTGATAGAGATGAGATTATATAGAGAGAGATGGAGAGCTACAAAATTTAAAACCCTAAGGAGACTAAGCATGTGGAGTCAAAGATATTTTGGGCGCCTGGTTTGAATTGCATGGCCAGAAATGCCCACATGCTTTGGACAGCCTGTCCAAAGCTTGCTTCTTCCTTTTGGGCGAGTGGATAACAAACGTTATCAATAAACAGCCCTTTTCTTCTTTCCTTTCTTCCTTTGGTTAGTGGATAACCTTATCCACACCTCAGCTCTTTCCAGGAAGCTTCCTTGGTCGAATATACCAAGGCATCTTCCTTTACTCGCCTAAACCTTCTCTTTAGACCCAAGTCTTGATATTTCGAACCCTAACCCTTCCTTGCCTCACAAGTCTTGAAGCTTCCTTGGCCAACACTTCTTTGTCATTTTAGGATCCCTTGATGTGCCCTAACCTTCCCACGACTCAAAACCAACTTCAAAGATCAAATGTTCGAGTCTAAATGTTTCTAGGTTGAGTTTGGTCCGTACGGATCCGTACGGTCCGAACAGTCCGTATAGTCGTACGATCATCCGTACAACTCACCCAAACATAGACCATTTGATCCCTACTCTTCATCAAAGCTTCCCAATGTCTTCCTTAGACTTCTCCTTGATGTTCCTCAATTTCTTGCACACTCAGAAGCTGTCCACAGCCTTCTCCATACTCGTTGCACAAGATCCTTCACACCACCAATCTTCTTTCACTCCATCTCATGTCTTAACTCATTCATTGTCATCTCTTCAAGTTAACAGAATGTACGGACCTCCTTTCCGTACACTTTGTGCCCTAATAATGCACCATCACAAAATATGCTTAGATGGACGAGTATGTTTGAGTTTGGGCGAGATGGTCCGTATGGTATGGCCGTACACTTTGGGTCGACCAAAAGTAAAAAGGTCGACCAAAGGTAAAACAGTTTACCCGAAGAAGTTACTTTGATCCGCCTACTTTTCTACACAGAATAGTGAACATAACCAAACCTTATCCACAAGGAGAGCTCTTCCTTGACAGGCTGGCTCGTGCTGGAAAGGACAAGGTATCTGGTCAAGATGCCAAAGGTATCTTGCAATCTCGGCCAAGCACTTGAATTAGGGACGCTCTTCTACTGGTGGAACCACATTGATCACTTATTTACTCTTCCTTTTGTGACCGTTTACGGATGAGGAAATAGAACCAGAAATCAACATCCCAACCTT
>CAJHQP010005316.1:0-46965 GCA_905132765.1 Moricandia arvensis | reverse complement strand
GGACATTTGTTTCTCATATGAGGATTTGGAGGATCATTGGATTCGAAAACCATAGCTGATTTCGTGACTTGATATTATCTGCGGATACTTGAGCATCTGATCTGATTCGGGGGAATGTGGGGTTGATTTCGATGAGGTTCGTCATTGGATGGAACAAAATGCGGGATAAGCATTCAGCTATTTATTTATTTTGTATCCGTAGGATTCCTCAGCCAATGGTTATTGATCATTCCAGCTTCTCTCACGGCGACCACACCTTGATTGCCGCTGACGATTTAGCTAACAATGTGTATCATTGGCGAACATAAGAGTCGAAGTTGATTTAGTGAGAATTATGGTCTCGTTTATTCTGTGGCAACGAGACTTGCAATACACAGAACGAGGAAGAAAGTTGATGTGGTGAACTCTCATTGCCTTGGGAGACTTAAAAAGTTGTGGAACACATCCTCCTTTGGGTTACCCTCTAATGGGAAACTTGTATCAGAATCAGCAATTTTGGGTGTTCATTTAGAACTTGGGCTTGTATCATGCATGCCTTTTAAGTTAAGAGGCTTTTCAGGCCTACTAATACTATATTAGAAATGTCTGGATTATCCACCCAAGTTCATACTGTTTTACCCTCCTGGAAAATATTTAACGGTCAAGAAAAGGGAGAGTGGGTGGGTGAATAAAAACAACAGTAACGTTCATTCAACTGGGGAAGGTAGCTTCGTGAAAAGCAAAGAATCAAACCCTTCTTCATTTGTAAACAGTGACCCCACAACCACAAGATATTTTTCAAGTAGTTGGAGCCTCTCGTTAGATATCAACTCCCCAACACTCTCGCATGCACACACACACACACACTCACTCATCGGTTCCAAACTCTCCTCTTGCGTTTACGTGGCGACATGTTTACGTGTGTCCTCACTCATTTATTAGCTACCCAACTGCTCCTCCTTTCTCCGTGTTTTCCCTTCTCTTTTCTTTTGGAGTTATTTGTTAGATTCTCCGACGACACGCAGTTCAAATTGTTCTCAAACACACACGTACGTCAGTTTTACGTTATAAGTGTGGTCCGAAATTATTATTCCATGAACTAACTATGTTATTATATTCTAGTTTCTTATAGACACTCTCTTCTAATTATAAACTACAATATAGTATATTACATTTGACAATGTGGCTCTTAAACATACATACCACTGCCTTCCACTGCGAATTGGTTTTTGTGTAAAGATGATGACTGCATATTCTCGAACAATAGATTGTTACGTTAGGAATATGTTCTCTCGTGTCTTCCTAATCCACTACTGGAATATTCCTTATTGGCTTACTATTTGAAAAAGAACTCTATCTTATAAACCTCACCGAATTTTTTCCTTTTTTTAAGTAGCATACAAACATACAGAGATGATCATGCTTGCATTTATCTACATACGTGTTATGGAACACCGCATTCTAAAGGATAATATACTTTTTAATTAAATGAATCAGAGAACTATTTTAGTAGTTTTAATTTGCTAAAAAAAAAATTAGCTAATGTTGAAGCTTAGCTTGCCACATATGTACGATCATCAGCATTAGCTAAACCCATATAACAACATTTTCATTTCGTTTGTATAATTATTAATATTTTAATTTATGTTAGTTACGTTATTAAATTTAAAAGTACAAAAAATGAAATCATTTATAATAATCACATGTGTCGTAAAAATATTTTTAAAAGTTCTTCAGATAAAATTTTATCCTATTTAGTATTATGTTTTACTTTGTTTGATGATAATATATCTATTAAAGTATTACAAACGTGTATACTCTAATGTTATTCCAATGACAACGATCTAATCCTCAGTTTATTGTGCTCTTATATTGCTCTCATGAGAGAATTTGCTCAATTTCATTATCCAAACTCGCCAAACACGAGGATTTTTTTCTTCTTTTTCATATAAATAATTTCGAGTTGATGTGCATGTTAATCATATAAATTATTATTATTACTATGCATGTATGATTTAAAAAAGCGAGCGAAATTCTTCAGTCGTCAATGATTTATATTTTTAAAATAGCAGAGATGTCTATCGAGTGTATTGACACTAAGGAATAAACCAAATGCATTATTGCACGAATAGGTATCATATATGGTGTTCTATCTATTCATTTTGCTTTTGTCAGCTATCAAATACGTTTATTAGGCAGGCTAATTAAAATAGAGTATAAAGTTAGCTGTATCATAACTAACGTTTAAAATAGTTTAATAAAGAGCGAGAAATAGATAAGCAACGCCTATGTGTAATTGTCGTGTTAAAAAAAAAATATGTTGTGATAAAGATGCTGTTGTTTGCGTCATTGTTCTTAACCAACGATGATACTATAAAAGGAAGCTCAAGTCTTCAGTTTTAATCTCAGACCAAACACACACAAAGACTTGTGTTCTCTGTTCTGTCTCTCCCTAAAACCTTTTAGCTTTAAAAGATCGACGATGACGTCGAAGAAAACACTAGTTCGAAATCTCTTCAACATTTCCAAAACGTACTCCCGTATTTCGGGTCTTACCCGAATGCGTCCTCAGACCAAACCCGGTACTACTCCTGACGCCGGAGATTCTGGAATCCGCCGGAGATTTCTCCACAAGAGGGCCTTTTCCTTGCCGGAGAATATTGTTCCAAGAGGGGGCAATCTGATGGAGAAACTCAGGGAGCTGAGTTTATCGAACAATCGGCTTCGCCTTGACGAGATGTTACCGCCGCCGACGCCGGAGAAGACGTCTCCGGGAATTTTCACGGCGGTAACGGTGGATGACGTGAAGAAGCTTATGAGAGCAGCGGAAATAGAGATGGTGAAATCGCAGCTGAGAGAGATTGGGAAAAACTGGGTTCCATTGTCGGAGTTTATCCGAGTGTGCGGAGAAAACAGTTCGGATCCTGAACAAGGTAACCGGGTCGCGAATATGCTTGACGAAGCTGGAAACGTCATCGTTTTGGGAAATTTCGTCTGCCTTAAACCCCAAGAGGTAGTTTTCTAAACATGCATTTGCATGCATCCATTTTACACACCAAACTTGCTGATTAAAAAGTTAAACCATCTATAATGATTACAGTTAACAAGCGCCGTGGCTGGTCTAATTCCGACAAACGAGCCCACTCGCGACGCTGCGACAAGACAAGAGTTCGAGCAACTTGAGATTATAAAATTAGATATCGACAAAAGAGCAGATGATATGGTAAGGCGAGAATTAAGGGCCGGACTGGGCTTTGTTGTGGCCCAAACGATTGGATTTTTTAGGTTGACGTTTTGGGAGCTGTCGTGGGACGTTATGGAGCCCATATGCTACTACGTAAGTTCGACGTATTTCATGGCTGGTTACGCCTTCTTCATGCGAACCTCAACGGAACCTACCTTCCAAGGGTTTTACAAAAGCCGGTTCCAGACCAAGCAGAATAAGTTGTTTAAAATGCTTGATTTCGATATCGACCGGTTTACCAAGCTACAGAAGATGCATCGTCCAGACTTTTCTAAATCTGGTCGTTCTTGATCTCTTTTTTTTTCTTTATCTTCTTCTTCGGAAACTAATCACAAGTATAAATGTCTTACAATTTTATAGAGATTAAATAAACTTTAGAAGGTTCCTTTTCACAAAACACACTTCGTTTGCACCCACAGAGGTTGTTGAAGTCTCTTGGAGAGCTTACATAGCATGGCAAGGAGCTCCCAGAAATTTGCACTTAAAAAGATATAGTTTGTCTCATGGAGAGATGCATAACTCACATCTTAATATATATATATATATATATATATATATATATATATATTTGTTAATGAGCATAATACACATCCAAATACTAATTCAACTGAAAGACTGTCTATTGCCTAAGTATCATCATTTCACACTATGATAGAACTTTCTAATAAATCATTTTCAGATGTGGGTGTCAAAATGAGTTTTATGCATACTACATAGGTAAAAAACTATATATTCAACCAAATCATAAGACTAATATCATATTGTTAATAGGTTTATGATATCTGACACCAAAAGACTGAATCAAGAATGAAAGATTGTCACATCATTTATGTCTTGTCCAAGAACCATCATACCACAGGACGTGGGACTTTCTAATAACACAAACTCGTGGTCAAATGCTGGTCGCATGGGCATGGCTAAAGTTTTCGCCATCAAAGCATAACTTGCAACTAATCACACTTAGAAGACATTTCTATAACACGCAAGACCGTTGGAAGTTTCCAACTTCTCCTCAAAACGAAAAAAAAATGGTTTAAAACAGAAAGAAAGAGCAATGCTACTAAAGAAGAAAGCAGTTTATTAACAATGTAAGGGATGGTGTTGTCTACTCACGATCTTCTCTTTTTTCCTCAGCTATGCAGAGCTTGTTTCTCAACTATAAATTAAAGAGGAAACTCTTTCTCAACTTTCAAGGAATAGGCTTTCAAAGAATTCGTGACCGATGATTCCATATGCATCGTAGACATAGCTACCTATCATCACAAATAGTCTATATGCCTCTTTCCCCTTCTGTCCACAGACTCCTTAGTCTCTATGGCAGGGATCAGATTCAAGTCCTTCATGTCTTGGAACAATCGAATGGTTAATATGTTAATTTAAACGAAATAATTGAAGATTGCCGAGATGCGAATAGTTATTGTAATTTTATTAAAAATGAAATGTGTCCACCGACGATTTGAAGTTATAGTATAGCAGTGACGTCTAGCCCTCAACTGAATCAACCACATTTGCAGCTCCACGTGTATAATAGTTCGAAATAAAGAAGTGAATGAAAAGGAATTTATATAATTATCCTGCGCGCTGTACCAACTACAAAGTCGTATTAATAAGTGACTAATTAAATCTCCATAAGGACAGATTTATATTCCTTTTCTTATTTAGCAGGCCACGATATATAAAAGGTGCAGACCTTCTTCGAGGAATGGATAGTCGACAAGAAGAATACATTACCTAACAAAAAATGATGATCAAAGATGTTCAAAACATTAGAGTCGAGAAGATTCATGCCAGGGACGAAGCTTTTCAGTCACCAGGAGATTACGTTAGATTCATAAGCCCAGAGGTTTACAAATCCAACAGACAGAAATATCTCAGAAGCTACACGTTCAAAAGCTACGAGGAGGATGCAGACTTGTCTTCCAAGAAACAGAGGAAGTGGTTCAAGAACAAGAAGATGATGATCAAGTTTAAGAAGACGAATGATTCACTTGGCAACTCGCTCAAGTCTTGTCTCATGCTCTTGTTCTCTTGCTTCCATGTCTGATTCTTCTAATCTGTACGATCATCCACTCCTCTTTTTTTTCTTTTGTCTATCGATGCTAAATTCAGTCCATCTTCACTTTGCTTTTGGAATAATTTCGAACACCTCCTTGTGTAAACTTTAACTAAATCCAATCCGAGTGTCACACTATTGTTTGGTCTACATTGAATATTGATATCTCTCTTCTTCTTTTTTTTAATTGCATAGACTTTTGAAAATGGCAGAAGATATGCTTCTGTTCCTGTTAAATTGTTAGCGTGTAATGAGAAAGAGTTACGAAATGTTTTAGTCAATATTATGCGAGCCCGCACAGTCGTATTGACAAAAAGGTTCTTCAAATAGATTTCTTTTGAACTTGAACAATGCGTTTTGATCTTAGAGAGTTGACGCATGGGTAAGAGCATCTCTAATGGAGAATCTTTAAGAGAAATCATTAAAGAAAAAATAATTAAATAATCAATGGATTCTACCAAAAGTTAAAGATTCGAGTCTTAAAATCGACCGATCTTTAGGAAATTCTTACACTGTTTGCGAGTCCCTGCAACACGTGGCGGTCCGCGATTACTTGAATTTTTTTTTTAATAATTCAAAAATAAAAAAAATAATAAAAAAGGAATAGTTAAAGATCCACAAATGCATCAATATGCATTATCATTGAATACGACAACAAGAAAAATATTCTAAGGATAAAATGCTACATTTTATTTCTAATTTTGAAATAACAGAAAGAGATACATAGAGAAATGTGATGGTTAGTTGGTCCGTCCTCACCACATAAATCTTAATTAAATTGCTTTTAATATTAGGTCATTGCATCACTTTCTGATATAATATCTTCATGAAAATCAAATCGCTTTAGTTATATGACTGAACATGATGAGCCACGTCACATTCAGCACTATCTTTCTCCACCTTCATTATATAATGATTTTTTTTCGCTAACCCTACATAAGATTCAATCATTTAAAAGAGAGGAAGAAGAAAAGACATTATATGATTTTTGTGGCGTGCAAATTGTCAATACTATCTTTAGCGATTTCGGGTGACATGAAGGCTTGAAGCTAATCATTATAAAAAAAAATCTGGTCACGATTTTGTAACATCTGATATATGAAAAGGGATTAAAAAAATTGATTTGGTTATTGTTGGGCCCGAATATGACCCGCTAGCTGAGGCTAATAGATTCAAACGACAAGAGCTAACGATGGGCTGCGATAAACCCACCACGGGTTAAATCCTTGAGAAAAGAAGAATGAAGTTAAATCAAAGCCAGAGGCTATTTGCTAAAGTATTAACGAAAGAGGTCACGGAAAAGAGGTCAGGTCTCGTTCATAAAGATCTAGAAGAAGCAGCTTAGGGTACGAAGAAAGAGGCGCGTGACCCGGTCAAAAGGAAGCTGTTGCAAATCCCTCAAATTACGGACACAATCTCGGGAATCAGTTAGGGGGCGGCCTGACGCAACCTAGGACTATTTAAAGAAGAAGAAGATCAAAGAGAGGGGAGAGAATACACGAGATATACACACTATCTCTTAAAGAATTTCTATCTTTGTATTTATTATTAAAGCACCTTTTGTAACCAATCCTTGATCAGAATCATCAATACAATCACATTTATCCTTCAAGTTCTTACGGGATTCAGCCCGCGTTATCTTTCCCTAATCTTAACCTGATCTTAAAATCAGGAGGTGAGTTTATTCCCTCACAATTGGCGCCGTCTGTGGGGAAGAAACAATCGAATCCCTTACTCTAAAAACTTGAGAATGAATCCAACCGATCAGACAGAGAATCCCCTGATTCAGAGAAACGTCTCGTCAAACGATGGAGATTCTAACCAGCGATCTGAGAAACAGCCTTTGGCTAGCGCTAAAACGAACCAAACTGCCACTGGAGCAGCCGATCCGAGGTCCTCCAGTGGAACCAGCTCTGGGCTTCCAGCCCTCGATAATCCACAGCATCAGTCTGCTCTGAATCAAACGGAGGTTCAGCTCTTCGAGATCCGCCGGATGATGATGCATCTAGTTGACAAAGCTCAAGAGAGCGAGCGCACGATGCAACAGCTAGCCGCTCGGCAGCAACGATTCGAGGAGACTACTAGGTCTCTAACCGCAACGACCCATCCACCGCAACGTCAGGGTCCTGGAGTCACTTTCCGAGATCGGTTAGCTGACCCCTCGTTCCCTCGAGGACGCCTGGATTTTTTCCCTGACAGCACTATTCCAGAAGGGCAGGGACCTATTCTCCAGACACCTCGTGCTGAAACAGCTCCCGCGTTTAACCCACCTGTAACTAGCGCTATGGGAAGCAATGTGGCGACAACCAGCTCTATGCCTGATCGGATTACTGACCAGAGCACTCGCTTGCCATCTCCGGCACCTCTTTTCAGGACCAGAGAAGGAGCATCCTTCCCGCCTGGGGGCAGAACGTCAGCTTCGGTTCACCAAGCTAGAAATCTAACCCCAGTTCAGGACGATCAGCAAAGGCCGGACACTGAACCCACCGCTTTTTCCGCTAATCTCGCTCGTTAGAATAACCTAAGAACTAGTGAGCAATTTAGCCCACCAGCTGCTCGGAAGGATGACCAAGCCCGGTTGCGTCAGGAACCTACTCGACGGGTACCTAATGAGGATCCGACTATCCTTCCTTTGGAGGGACCTGAGGCCACTCGCAGGTACATGGAGCAAATCCACGCAGCTCTCCAAAAATTGATTGCTCAAGTCCACAAGGCAACGAGCTCAGCTCCCGAAATTGAGAGCCTGATAGAGGAGACCTGTGGAACTCCCTTCACTGATAGAATTGCCAGCTCTTACATAAGAGACACCAGAAAAATCAGGATTCCCGAGTATGATGGGACCTCAGACCCGAAAGCTTATTTGAAAGCATTCCAATTAGCCATCGAGAAAGCTCATTTTACAAAGGATGAATGCGAGGCAGGATACTGCAGGACATTCGCCGAGAACCTGGTCGGAACAACTCTCGAATGGTTCTCTGGTCTCGAACCAAGCTCGATAGACAGTTTTGACCAATTAACCAATGCTTTCATGAAGCAATACTCGACCCATATCCTGAAGCAAGCTTATGAGGCTGACCTTTGGAAAATTAGACAAGGAATGGGAGACTCACTACGAGTCTACGTCGAAAAGTTCAGGGCAATAAGAACTAAGCTCTCTAACCCCAACGATCAAGTTGCCATCGAGGCCCTTAGCAGAGGTCTCTGGTACAAATCAGAATTCTGGTAGGAGCTAACACTCAATCCTCCCCCAACTATCGATGATGCTCCTCATAAAGCCTCTAGATATGTTACCCTCGAGGAGGAAACAACTGCACTGGATAAAATCCACAAGAAATCCCAGAATCACCCGAAAGGTGAAGCCTCCGAATCCAAGTGACCTCATAAGAAAGGGAACTCCCGAAGCAATCAAACCCAGGGGGAACATTCCTATGCAATCAAAGAAGATAAGGAAGAGAACCCTGTCGTCGCGACAAGCAAAGCCCCCTGGTCGAAAGGCTATGATGAGAACAAACATTGCTCTTATCACGATCGGAAAGGGCACTCGACCGAGGAATGTTGGGACCTCCAACGACAACTGGCAGCCAAATTCGCAGCCGGAGAAATAAAGGGCGTGGATCTCAAAAAACCACAGCCCTATCAGAAAAGAGGTCCCAGAGACACCTCTCCGAAACGTGAAAGGTCACCTGAAAAGGAGACAGACTCTCCACCTCCAGCTCCAAAGAAAAGAGTCGATATGATTCTTGGAAAACTACCCCAAGGAAAAAGCCTTCAAATCGAGGCCCTTCTGAGAAAACCATTACCTCAATCGAGCCCCAGCTCGAGGGTGGACTATATCCTGGGAGGATCCGACATGTGTCAGGACTCAGTTAACTCTATCAAGAGTCACGTACGGAAGGCTGTATCCAATACTCAACCTAAGCCTCCCAACCCCGAGTCCAACACTAAGATTTCCTTTTGGGAAAGCGAGACGTCGGACCTCGACAGGCCTCATGACGACGCTCTGGTCGTCACCCTAAACATCGCAGGATACGAAGTGCCTAGGCTCACGAGAAACAGCTACCTCTTTGGGAACTATCAAACTCCCAATCATAGCTGGAGGAGTCATGAAAATGACCAATTTCGTAGTCATCCACAAACCTTCCCCGTTCCATGCGATCTTGGGAAGACCCTGAATCCATAAAATGAAAGCAGTAGCTTCAACGTATCACCAGTGCGTGAAGTTCCCGACACCTGAAGGGATAGCTACCGTACACGGTAGCCAGAAAATCTCCAGGATCTGTTACATGGGAGGATACGAAATTCTCAAAGAATCGCCCTTATAGCAATTACAGATCTAGGAGGGTCGCGAGATGCAACAAAATATACGAGGTCCCCCCAGGAACCTCACCGAACAAGTTAGCATCGATGACTCGAATCCTGAAAAACAGGTAAGGATCGGATCCGAGCTACCTCTTGAGATCAAGAAGGAGCTCATCGAATTCCTAAAAAAAAACAACGTTGAAGCCTTTGCATGGACCACCAGTGACATGAAAGGTATAGACCCAAACGTCACCACCCACAAACTTAGTGTAGATCCCACTTTCAAACCGATCAAACAAAAGCATCGCAAGCTGTTTTAGAAAAAGCTCAAGCCGTTAACGACGAAGTTGACCGACTTATGAAAGCTGGATCCATTCGAGAAGTACACTACCCTGATTGGTTGGCTAATCCGGTAGTTGTAAAAAAGAAAAACGAGAAATGGAGAATCTGTGTAGATTTCACTGACTTAAACAAGGCTTGCCCTAAAGACAGTTTCTCGTTACCTCACATCGACCGTTTGGTCGAAGCAATAGCCGGTCATCAGCTCCTGTCCTTTATGGATGCCTTCTCAGGGTATAATCAAATTATGATGGACCCCGAAGATCAAGAAAAAACCGCATTCATAACCGAATGAGGGATCTATTCCTACAAGGTTATGCCGTTTGGTCTAAAGAACGCAGAAGCTACCTATCAGAGGCTAGTAAACAAAATGTTCGCTGGACAGCTATGAGAAACTATGGAGGTCAATATAGACGACATGCTAGTCAAATCCTCAGCTGGAGTAAATCATATTTCTCACTTAAAAGAATGCTTCGATATCCTCAACAAATACGACATGAAGCTCAACCCCACTAAGTGTACCTTCGGGGTACCCTCGGGCGAGTTCCTCGGCTACCTCGTAACCGAAAGAGGCATCGAAGCCAACCCGAAACGAATAGCGACCTTTCTGGAAATGCCGTCACCTAAGACCACCAGGGAGGTACAAAAGCTAACTGGACGAATCGCAGCACTAAATCGATTCATATCTAGGTCCACCGACAAATGTCTCCCGTTCTACAAACTTCTAAAAAATAATAAGAAGTTCCTATGGGATGAGAAGTGCGAGGAGGCCTTCCGGCAGCTGAAAGCCTACCTCTCCGAACCTCCGATCCTATCCAAACCAGTAATGGGAGAACCGTTATACCTATACCTCGCCGTATCAACCGCTGCAGTTAGCGGTGCGCTGGTGCGAGAAGAGCAAAATGAACAAAGACCTGTCTACTATACCAGCAAAAGCTTAATAGACGCTGAAACAAGATACCCTGTAATGGAAAAATTAGCTCTGGCTGTAGTAACAGCCGCCAGGAAACTACGACCTTATTTCCATTCACACTCGATCATCGTAATGACTTCGCAGCCACTACGTACGATTTTACACAGCCCTAGTCAATCAGGACGGTTAGCTAAATGGGCCATAGAGCTGAGTGAATACGATATCGAGTATAGACCTCGAGCAGCTGTGAAAGCTCAAGTCCTCGCCGATTTCGTCATCGAGCTAACATCCGAACAGCTCGATCTCGAAATCGAATCCCCGAAATGGAGCCTATATGTCGACGGAGCCTTGTCAAAACAAGGTCCCGGAATTGGTCTCAGACTGACTTCGTCAGCTGGAGAAACCATCGAACAATCATACAGGCTCGGATTCAGTGCTTCAAACAACGAAGCTGAGTATGAAGCACTAATCGCAGGATTAAAACTTGCTCTAAGCATCAGAATCCAAGAACTAAACGCTTACACCGATTCACAGCTGGTAGCTAGCCAGTTCCATGGCGAATACGAAACAAGGGATGAAAGAATGGGGGCATACCTTGAAGTCGTCCAAAGCCTTACCAAGCAATTGGCCAAGTTTGAGCTAACAAGAATCCCACGAGGAGAGAACTCCTCAGCAGACGCGTTAGCAGCTTTAGCTTCTACATCAGACCCCCTTGTAAAACGGATTATACCTGTGGAAGGTATCGAAAAACCCAGCATCGACATAGCTACTAAAGCTGAAATCGACAGTAAGCCGAAAGAGGAAGCAGAGGATAACTGTCCCAAAACAATGACAAACCAAGTCATCAGGACATTCTGGTTCCCAAAAATCAAAACTCGCAAATTAAAAAATACACCTCCGGGGGCACGATCCAGACTTCAGACTCACTCGTCTATACAGCAGATATCTCCAAAACTGGAAATCCTTCCAACCTTGGAGATACCTCCGGGGGCACGATCCATACTCCTGACAACTCTAACAGACCTGAAGATATTTCTCGGGATCCAAACCCTCCGGGACCTGATCCGAGGAACGTCTCCAGGGGCACGACGCCCAACCACGAGAATACTCAGGAACCTAACCCTGAACAAGAACCTCCCATATCTATTCACGACAAAATCACGAGAAGGGAAGATTGGAGAACACCGATTATGCAGTATATTTCGGAGGGCAAGGTCCCCCCCCCCAGAAATGGGAGGCTCGAAAACTTAAAGCGATAAGCGCAAGATACTGCATAACGGAATCATCTCTTTACAAAAGAAGCGTGTCGGGACCTTACCTAAAATGCATCCACGGTCTCGACGCCATCAAACTCATGAAAGAAATGCACAATGGTTCATGCGGAAACCATGCTGGCGGTAGAGCATCAGCCATCCGAATAAAAAGACAAGGCTATTTTTGGCCTACCATCATCGCTGATTGCGAAATCTATTCGTCACAATGTGACAAATGCCAAAGGCATGCGCCGATTATACACCAACCTACCGAAAAATTGTCCTCGATTTTCGCGCCATACCCATTCATGAGATGGTCCATGGACATCATAGGGCCACTGGTGAAATCAGGAAAGGGGCAACAGAAGCTACGCTACGTGCTAGTCCTAACTGATTATTTCACGAAATGGATAGAGGTCGAAGCTTTCCAACAAGTAACTAGGGTCGAAACCGAACGACTCATATGGAGAGACATCATCTGCCGCCACGGCGTCCCATACGAAATCATAACTGATAATGGAGGACAATTTATCCCCAATGACTTCAAAACATTCTGTGATAAGTGGAACATCCGCCTCACCATGTCGACACCTCGATATCCTCAAGGGAACGGCCAGGCAGAGGCTGCTAATAAATCAGTCCTAGCAAACCTCAAGAAACGCCTGGGACCAGTAAGGCCAATTGGTCAGAAAAATTACTGGAAGTACTTTGGGCATGACGAACCACCCCCAGAAGGGCTACTGAGGAAACTCCTTTCTCTCTAGCCTACGGGATGGAAGCCGTCGTCCCCGCTGAAACCATAACTGGGAGCCTCCGCCGAGAGCTCTGTACGGCTAATCTCGAAATCAACAATGTACTCCTGTCAGATAACCTTGATTTGATCGAGGAACGACGAGACAAAACTTTCCTTCGCATTCAAAACTACCAGCATGCAATGGCCCGACATTACAACTCCAAAGTCAGGCCCCGACAATTCGTTGTAGGTGACCTAGTACTTAGGAGGGTTTTCGAAAATACCAAAAAGCCAGACGCTGGGAAGTTAGGAACCAATTGAGAAGGTCCCTACCGGATTATCCACGTGGTACGAACTGGCGTCTACAAGCTCCTGAAGGTTCGAACCGGGATACCTGAAATTCGATCATGGAAAGCCATGAATCTCAAGAGTTACTATGATTATGTACCTAAATTCCTTGAACTACGTTAGGCTTGATCCCTTGACTGGGTACGTAGGCAACTCCGTTATGAGTGCAACCCTAATCTCATTTCAGCATTCATTTCACCATAGCCAAAGGGGGCATATGTTTGATTAAAAACACATAACCCAAACAGAAATTGTATGATTATTACAACGCGATGTATTCTATAAAAGTTATCAATGGAACAATTATCTTCGACATCTCGAGTTTTCAGCAACACCGAAGGTCTTAAAATCCTTCAAACAAATGCAGGTCCCCATAGACCTGAACTTAAGGTCTTAAAATCCTTAGTAACCTCGGTGGTCTTAAAATCCTTCGAGTAAATTCGAATTTTGATAAGCCTAAAACTAAGGTCTTAAAATCCTTAGTAACCTCGAAGGTCGTAAAATCCTTCAAACAAATTCAGTATTCCATAAACCTAAGCCTAAGGTCCTAAAATCCTTAGTAACTTGAAAAGGTCTTAAAATCCTTTAAACGAATTCAGGTTCCCATGAACCTAAATCTAAGGTCCTAAAATCCTTAGTAACTTGAAAAGGTCTTAAAATCCTTTAAACGAATTCAGGTTCCCATGAACCTAAACCTAAGGTCCTAAAATCCTTAGTAACTCCAAAGGTCTTAAAATCCTTTAAACGAATTCAGGTTCCCATGAACCTAAACCTAAGGTCCTAAAATCCTTAGTAACTTCAAAGGTCTTAAAATCCTTTAAACGATTTCAGGTTCCCATGAACCTAAACCTAATGTCCTAAAATCCTTAGTAACTTCAAAGGTCTTAAAATCCTTTAAACGATTTCAGGTTCCCATGAACCTAAACCTAAGGTCCTAAAATCCTTAGTAACTTCAAAAGTCTTAAAATCCTTCAAACGAATTCAGGTTCCCATGAACCTCCACCTAAGGTTTTAAAGTCCTTAACAAACTTCAAAAGGTCTTAAAATCCTTTAAACGAATTCAGGTTCCTATGAACCTCTCTCAAAGGTCTTAAAACCCTTCAAAGTAAACTCGGGTCCCTAAAAACCTTGAGCTGATCTCAATATATCAGGAACCCCTTTTTAGGATCCTCGTAACCAAATACACTCGAAATCCCCGGGACCTCTAAAGTCACGAGACCTGTTATTAACAGGATCTGAGACCTGATTCCGTTAAGTCACTAGACCTCATATTTAAAGGTCACGATACATGTTCTAACATAACTCGAGTTTCTATTTCAAAATAAAACCTCCGTCCTAACTGATTGGACCCAGGTCAAGAAGTCCATCGAAACTCTTACTTGAAAAGTTCAATCTTATCCAAGAATAAATTAAAGTCCAGCGACTTAGAATAAAAATCAAGCCAAGACTGAAACATGGGTTTAAAAGCCTCCTCAGGCTATAAGTCTTGAAAACAAACGAAATAAAATCCCATTGGGCAGAAGTCTTGAAAACACAACAAGATAATTTAAAAGAGCCTCAGCTCTTAACCTTCCTTATCTCCGGAACTCTTCTGGACATCTTTATCCTCCTCGACTGGTTTATCCTCCTTAGCTGGGGCTCCTTCAGCCGTCTCCTTGTCGCTACCTCTCGGGGTCGTCTTGACTGGGGCTGAATTAGGATCCACCAAACCTAAGTTAGAGCCATACTCTCCAGAAAAGGATGGATTAAACATGTTAATCTCGAAAGTACCTGAGCTCTCTGAGAGTTGAGGAAGGGGGAGCCTGAAAGCAGAGACATGCGCGTTCTCGTACACAGCAGTCGCTTCTGGCATCAGAGCCATTAGACGATTATACTCCTCTTCAACATTCTTGATCTCGTTGGTCAGCACCTCTTTCAGAAGGTCTAGCTTCCGAGAGAAGGAATCTCCTCTCGAAAGCTGGGGGCAACTGTTGGGCCCGAATATGACCCGCTAGCTGAGGCTAATAGATTCAAACGACAAGAGCTAACGATGGGCTGCGATAAACCCACCACGGGTTAAATCCTTGAGAAAAGAAGAATGAAGTTAAATCAAAGCCAGAGGCTATTTGCTAAAGTATTAACGAAAGAGGTCACGGAAAAGAGGTCAGGTCTCGTTCATAAAGATCTAGAAGAAGCAGCTTAGGGTACGAAGAAAGAGGCGCGTGACCCGGTCAAAAGGAAGCTGTTGCAAATCCCTCAAATTACGGACACAATCTCGGGAATCAGTTAGGGGGCGGCCTGACGCAACCTAGGACTATTTAAAGAAGAAGAAGATCAAAGAGAGGGGAGAGAATACACGAGATATACACACTATCTCTTAAAGAATTTCTATCTTTGTATTCATTATTAAAGCACCTTTTGTAACCAATCCTTGATCAGAATCATCAATACAATCACATTTATCCTTCAAGTTCTTACGGGATTCAGCCCGCGTTATCTTTCCCTAATCTTAACCTGATCTTAAAATCAGGAGGTGAGTTTATTCCCTCACAGTTATCTATGATATTAAAGTTGACTTATATTTTTCGGAGCACATTTTCAAAGAACTCTAAAATTAAACGTGCTTGAGCTGGAGTAGTGAATGATGGGTAACTTATCGGGAAGTGATTCGTGATAGCGTGCGAGTGAAGTCAAAACACGGAGAAAATTTGGGTGGTGATTGCAAAGTCAGTAAACAATAATTTCGACTTAGAAAAATTAACGTACCACCGTCAGATGGGATGGGATCCACGGGTCGAAAGGGCGGGCATGGAATGCCCATTAGCCATGAGCGATCGGAATGTTACAGATTTTTCTTATGCGTTGAGTCGGATGTATGAAGTTCAGTTTATACAATATTCAGTGTTTTCTGAGAATAATAGGTGCATCCAGCAACATGAGGATGATGGGTCATATTGTCATCAGTCTACGCGTGAAACAAGACCCAAAAGGCCCATTCAAACAAATTTCGAAAAGAGCACCAGAAGGTCCATATTTCACAATTCATGTACCCATTACACCAGTTACGGGTGCGGGACTCGTCTTCCACCAAAAACTTCCATTGGCGTCTTGTATTTGAATCAATCTAAACGACTACTCTTTTTATTTTTATTTTTATTTTTATCAATCCGATAAAAGTTAAAAACAAAGTCCATATATTCAAGATCACTAAAATACATGAAAAATAAAGAAATGAGTACACAGAAACCTTGTATACTGTAAATAAATATATTAAAATTTTCGTTATAAGAATATTATTATCGTCAAGACGATTGGATCTCGTCTGGTCGTTCACAGGCAGCTTGTTGTCTACATGTTCGATCATGCAAGAGTCGTAGTATTTTAATGCCATCTCAAACACCCATCAATTAGATCTGATCAGATCACTAGTATTGTTTAGGGCATTTGCAATTATTTTTTATGATAGAAAAAGAAGAAACATCAAAAGATGTACTCATTATCATCAAATACAAACAGAGGATGTTTTTAATATTTATAGATAACATAATCACTCAAGTTGACCATACCAAACCCCTTGGATCTTCACATCCTTTGGTACCTTGGCTCCCAGGTCAGTATCTGACGGCTGAAGACTCTCGAACACTCCGATCACTTCTCCTGTCTCCGGTTTGCTCTTTGTCACTTTCAAAGTGATCTCTCCCACGGAAGCTGCCGTGTTCTTCACGTTCTCCTTTGAAAGCTCCTCTTCGTCTCCTCTGCCTCCAGCTGGCAATGCTACGGCGTTGTCATATCCTGTGGATCCACCACGGCCCTTTGGGTCCAAGAAGGAGGAGCCACGGTATGAAGGGACTAAGAATTTGCCAGTGAAGTTGTCTGGTTTGCCAGAGGCGTCAAGCTGCTTGACAGTGAAGAGGAATGGCACACGCTCGCCTCCTGGAAGCTGAACAGTGACAGCAGCGTAGTCGATTCCGTCTTCTTCCTTGAAGTTGACGCTTCCATCAGAAGAAACCTCGAAGGGGCCTTCGATCTCGTCAAGGGTGTAGGTGAGACGGGTCATGAGCTTGGTGTTCTGGAAATCAGGAGGAGCATTCTTGCTAACACTCTCAGCCTTGACGGTGAAGGAAGTAGGCTCGAAGCAGAACTTCTTACCAGCGTACTTTCCCGGTTTGAAGGAGAAAGTCTCAGAGCCACCGTCAATAGTTGGGCACTGGTTGGCAGTTCCAGTTCCCTTGACTTCCATGTATGTCTTGCTCTGAATCTCGTCGTAAGTGAGTCTCTTCGGAGCTCCCTCTGCACTTGCTCCCTTTCATTACACACACCCACAAAGATACAGTGTCAGTGTGCAAGCATTTTACAAAGTTTGGTACAATTGATTGCATCTACACGAATCGGAGATTAAAAAGTATTAATGAATATAGACGTATAATATTAGTGCAAATCTAAAACTGTTGTTGGTTTAGTGTAGTGTTATACTTTCAATGTGACAAGTTCAATACATACTAATGATGTAAGTAAGAATCATTTTATGATGAAAAGAAAGGAAGCTACCGAGACGACGAGAGCAGAGGTTGCGAGAGCGAAGCCGGCGATTTTGACAGCATCGGAGCATTTGCCGGCGAAGTCCTTGAAGTCAGATTGGAAGGAACAAGTGAGGCGACCTGAGGAGGTGGTTTCTAGCCCGAATGATTTGGCGACGGTCTGAGTCGACCGGAGGCGAGAAGGAGCGTTCGAGATTTTGGGGGACTGGAGGAACGTGGCGGCGGATTGAAGAGAGGCTGCCATGACCACAAAGTCTCCTACTCAAAATTGATGATGCAAAGCAGAGGAGAAGTAAAGACTAAAAGAGTAATAATCGATAAGATCGGGATAAGGCGAGTATTTTGATTGGTTTGTTTTGTGGGAATCCGAGTTACTGGTTTCTTCTCTTGCCACGTGTCTAGATTATAAGAGCATCCACAATAGTGGTTTCCATTGTGGAGTCCTTACAAAATTGTTAATTAATTTTGTGTTTTTTTTTAATTATTTATTAGTTAAGGACTCTAACCCAAAAAAACAGTCCAATGGTGGATTTCATTTAGGAGTCCTTAAAAAAAATTATTTTTTTTAAACATAAGAAAATTTAAAATTTATTCATTGCATGATTAAACATAAAGTACAATAATTAAAATTCTACATCCCCAAATTTGTTCCAAATATTTTCGATCAGATCAATTTTTAACTGTTCATGGAGACGCCTATCGCGAATATGATTCCGCATACCAAGCACATTACCAAGATTTGTAGGCATTTCGGTACTATATTCCATATTGACTTGTGAGCTTCTGGTTGCGTCTCCTTCTTGAAATTCAGAAATATCGTACTGAGTATATCCATCTCGCTCATTTTCGACGATCATATTGTGCAGTATTATACATGTTCTCATAATCCTTCCAATCTTGTCCTTATCCCATTGAAGAGCCGGGTTTCTGACAATCGCAAAACGAGCCTGCAATACTCCAAAAGCCCGCTCCACATCTTTTCGGGTCGCTTCTTGAACTTTAGCAAACAACTCCGCTTTAGGACCTTGAGGCAGTGAGATAGATTGGATAAATGTCGACCATTTTGGGTAAATACCGTCTGTGAGGTAGTAGGCCAAATTGTACTTATGTCCGTTCACCACGTACTCTAACCTGGGAGCTCGACCTTGTAAAATGTCATCAAATACCGGAGACCGATCGAGGACATTAATATCGTTTAATGTACCTGGAGGACCGAAGAAGGCGTGCCATATCCAAAGATCGTGTGAAGCTACGGCCTCTAAGACAATTGTCGGTTTTCCCGATCCCCGTGTGTATTGTCCTTTCCAGGCTGTTGGACAATTTTTCCACTCCCAATGCATACAATCAATGCTTCCTACCATTCCCGGAAACCCGCGTTTCTCTCCGATATCGAGAAGTCGTTGAAGATCTTCCGGTGAGGGTCTTCGTAGATACTCATCTCCAAATAATTGTATTACTCCTTGAGTGAAATTGTCTAAACAAGAAAGTGCAGTGGTTTCAGCTAGACGGAGATATTCGTCAACCGCGTCAGCGGCAGAACCATAAGCAAGCAGACGAATTGCTGCCGTACATTTTTGTAGTCCCGAAAGACCAAACCTCCCGGTTGCATCTCTTCTTTGTTGAAAGAATGGAATGTACTCTGAGAGTCGATGGAGAATATGTAGAAACAAATCCTTGTTCATGCGAAAACGTCGTCTGAATAATTGACTTGGATATGTCGGATCTTCGCTGAAGTAGTCATTCCATAAACGATTGTGGCCTTCTTCGCGGTTCCGTTCTATATACGCACGTCTTCTTTGTTTTTTGGGTTGGGCCTCCAAAAAGCTATTCACTCTTTCTTCGAAGATACCGTCGAAAGCATCTTCCAATCTTTGGTCGATTTCATCAGATGAAGATGACGACATTGTGTGCTATGATTGGACTTGACAATTTCTCCTTGAAAAACATTAGAAAACACAACCGTTAAATATGTGTATATTGATTGTGTACACATTTGAAACCGTTAAAAAGATTGTGGACCATTAGCTACTAACCAAACAATACCAACGTGTCAATTTAGCTACTAACCAAACAATACCAACGTGTCAATTTCTAGAAGTGTGGTTCGAGGTGACGACGGTGCCGTGACGACTAAGTAACGACGGTCCACAAGTGTTTTGTAACCAAAAGCTTGTGTGTGCTATATTTGTTTAAAATCTTGATCTATATGACCAGACCGACCCAATTCACTATGAGTTATGGTTCATTTGCAAAGTTACAAATTTCAAATTGAGTAATTGCAAGAATAAGAAGTTGGAGAAACATATAGTACTTGAAACAAAATGTAAATACATAAGATAGAAGTGGATTAAACCTTGTTCTTGATTACAACGTAGTAGAAAGAGAGTACATTAGAAGTGCATGAGAAGCTTAGTACAAGAGTGATGAAATGAAAACAAAGCAAAAGACCAATTTAAATACTAGTGAAGTTTAAGCAGAACCGTGAAGAGACTCACATGCTCTTCATAGAAAACAACTTGCACCTATTGCATCCGTGAATAAACCTGCAGCAAGATGACAAAAAAAAGCAGTTAGAAACAGATATAGTTTAAGTAGAACACGTGAACTATGCCTACATACCCTACATAGAAAACAACTTGCACCTGACCCCTACTTGCATCCGTGATAGAACCTGTAGCAACAAGAAGAAAAAAAGCAGTTTCTCAGTCAAACCTAAACACATTACAGCAACAAGACAAACCTAAACACATTACAGAATCTCAGTCAAACCTAAACACATTACAGCATATCTGACATTAACTTGAGTTTAAGACATGTTTCCATCTCAGAGAGGGGCTCTTTCTTGGCTAGTAAACGCTCAAGGATTTTGTGTTTAGATAATTTTTCTTTCATTTCTAACATGGCTTGAAGCTGGGTCAACTCTTCATCTTTAACACTCTTCTTCTTCTTAGAGGCAGCTTTAGCAGCCTTCACCCCTACTGGTCTACTCTCTGCCTCTTCGCCATCAACACTGTGAGAAGCTTGTTTACGCTTCTCTTTAACTGACTCCTTTGCTACAAATGTGGATGACCACTTGTTGTCATGTCGAAGTTCCCTCCACGCATGTTCGAGGCTGAACCTTATACCATAGTCGTTGTTGAAGATATTCAGAGCAGCTTTCATCACATCATCATCAT
This sequence comes from Moricandia arvensis, assembly GCA_905132765.1. Classification (NCBI taxonomy): domain Eukaryota; kingdom Viridiplantae; phylum Streptophyta; class Magnoliopsida; order Brassicales; family Brassicaceae; genus Moricandia; species Moricandia arvensis. The sequence goes on along the minus strand of CAJHQP010005316.1, from coordinate 26,111 downwards.
TCTGGCCACTTCTCTGCTCTCTCAATGCCGCTTCATAGGACCCAACAAACTTACATACTTGGTCGTTGATCCTTGACCACCTCTGCTTGCACTGAACCAGCCCTCTAGGGACTGTCCCAACCAAGAGAGGGCTTGAGTTGTAGTAGTCTTGGATCCTCTTCCAGAAAGCTCCAGCTTTCTGTTCGTTTCCCACCACAGGATCCTTACTGGTGTTGAGCCACACACCAATAAGGATCTTGTCCTCTTTCGCAGACCAAATCCTCCTTTCCTTCACACTTGACTCCGGTGAATCATTCTCTACTGAACATTGACTGTTCAGTAGGTTTACAAAACCAGGATTCAAATCCATTTTTTGAATGCTCTTTGTCACTCTATTAGCAGCAAAGAGACTTAAGTAAGCTATTCCTAACTAAATTACATTTAAACCTATCAAATCCGAGTGGGTTGGAAGGTTGAGAGCAATTTAATTGTCATTAACAACTTTAATAAGTTTTAAAACAATCAAATCAGGGAGGTTTGGAAGGTAGAAGCCTACTCAACAGCATTTATTAAACCCATTTTTAAAAATAAACAGTTTACTTAATATTACCAAAAGCTTTGGAAAGGAAAGAAGGAGTTGAATTGTTTACCTTTTACAGAAGGTAGAATAGGTCAGACACTCCCATCAGACTCCTCTCCAGCTCTTGCTGCACAAACATAACATCAATACGGTTACAAGTATTTATAATTCATACGAAAAAGTAAGAGAAGCAGAAGAAGGGAAACTAACCAGGCAAGTGCTACAATCAGTCCACTAACCATGACACAAACAACCATAAGGAACCGTTTCTGATCAGACAGGCTCTTCTCATAGTTCACCAGCTTCTGCTTAAGCTCAGACCTTTGATCTTTAAGCTGCCTCACTTGTCTCCCAAAGTCATTGAACTCCTCCATTACTGCCACATCGAACCACTTCCACACATGACAGTCTCCATCATCGACGAACTTACACGAGAAATACCTTCTCCCTGGATCTTTATGGGTATAAGAGGTGGCAAGAATTGGCTCCGCACCACAGTAGCATATCTTCGGTATTCCATCGTCACATTCCGGCTGAGGTGGATACTGCATGGCCTCTGCACCGTTGTAGCTACTCTCAACTTCGTCACAGAAGGCTTCAAGAAGGCTGGCCAAGGCAATATCTTCCTCCTCTGATGATGAAGGCTGGCTGTAGCTATAATCCTGTCCCATTCCTTACCCTGAAAACAGAGAACAATGTATGATAAGAACAAAAGCAGAGAACATAAGCCTAAAACAAGGTATCATAAGAGCAGACTAAATACGAGATCAAAACATAAACCTACCAGACAACCTATCATTAAACAACAACTGACAATATTCGAGAACATTGATTAAACTGAGAGACCACAACAATCCATTCTCACTGAAACATACTCGTAAGAGCAGACCCAAACCCTTTCGATTCACACAGTTCCAATAGATTCAAACGGTCACAATATAAGTACAAACTCAAACAACCCTAAAGAAATTGAAACACAAACCCGTAACTACCAAATCAAATATAGCTAAAAGATTGAAAACCAAAACCCCGAAACTCTTCTCGTTTGAAACCAAAATCATTCGAACCCCTAACTCCACTCGGAAAGTTTCCCAAATCAATTGAAACCGATACTTTTAAAAAAACCCTGACTACGAACTCAAATAGCCCCAAGAAATCGAACCCCTACTCGTTTGAAACCCAACCGACAAACCAAAACTTCACGAAATCGACACAAAACCCAGAACAGAACCGTAGACGCGATGAAAAGAACATGCAAACTAATCTAATGGAATAAAACAGCAAGAAACGCCTTCGATTTACCTGGGTTAAAGGCGGAGATCGGAGATCGTTTCGCCTCTTCAATCGCCTTCAGCCTTTTTTTTTTTCTTTCGGTTTCGTCAATGTCTTTTTTTTTAATTCACCGAGTAACATAATGGTCGCGACCAACCAGAACACGCCACGTCACCTAAGGATTCGGTCCTTCGAACCCTTCTGGCCGGACCGCTCCTTACGTTTATGGGCTCACATATTAATATTAAATCCACACTTTTCTTGGATTGGGCGCTAAGGACCTGGCCCAAACTACCGTTGCGGCTGGTCTAAGTCACCCAGGGATGCTGCTGACATGTCTAGCTGACACAATACTAAAAAAAAAAATCAGATGGCCCATGCAGGTTTCGAACCAACTGAGCTAATGGGCCTTTGATATTGTTAGACTGCTGGTTTGTCTTATTGTAGACTGAGATGGGTTTTTCTTTTTTGTTAGTTAAAAAGAAACAACTAAAACTTCAACAAATCTCAATATCCAACTATCTCTTCTAATTAATGCTGGAAAGAAAAAATAATAATCCAAGATTCTTAAAACAACATATTGTTAATCGGTATATGAAATAGAATAAAAGCATATGTTTATCCTTAGATAAAATAAAAATAAAAATCCTTTCATAGCTAGCAAAGAAGTCTAACTAGTGGTGGTATGATATATTGATTCTTCTAGTTACTACTAGACTATCTAACTCCATAAAAGACTCTATCACATCCGCTGTGATCATTATCCTTCCAAAAACTATTACTGAAATCAAAGTCAATCGTCTGCCCAACTTCACAGCTAGTGCAATGGGTCCAGTCCAAGATCAACCTGTCTTCTGATTTCTCAATAAGCGTCACGGTGCACCACTCATCTGTTCTCACGTCCATTGCCTTGAGTTGGCACACTGAGTTGCGGCTTAGTTGTTTATAGGTTTCTTCTGACATCTTTCTCTTCAGCTCCTCGGCTTGCTCGTTTGTAAGCTCAAATCCAGTAATGAACGTTGTGATTTTCTGTATTGTCTCTGTGTAACGAAGCCATTCCGTGTCACTTGTATTTGCTGTTTCCTTCTCCAATATAGGAGCAAATCTCTTGGCAGCTTCACTTTTTGATCTTGACCACATTATTGCTTTTGCTTCGTTTCTCTTTGCTCTTGAATTATCATAAAATCAAGAATCATCTAAATATATATATATCTTAACAACATGCCATTGAAGTTAATTAATTGGAAATATAGCTGAAACCTCTAATAGTACTTTTTAATCTTGTTTTCCATTTTGATCCTTTAGTTTTACATTCCTCAAAGCTTTGACTGCAACGTATTTTAGCAATTTATATACAGTTACCATTTTTAAGAAAGGGAAAATTCGAAATGTTAACTTTCTTGAACATGTTGAATATAATTAAGACGTTTTTTGTTGGGGTTTATAGCTAACTCATCGTAATCGTATCGACCAGCCTAGTATCTAGCATGCATGACGTAGAGAATAATAGTAGCATTCTTATTTAGAACTTTTATAAATGATTTGTGCGTTCAATTTGAAGTTGCTATAAATATTTATTGTATCAAGAAGCTGGAGTAGCTCAGTTGGTTAGAGCGTGTGGCTGTTAACCACAAGGTCGGAGGTTCGACCCCTCCCTCTAGCGTTTTTTTTGTTTTGGTTCTTGGATATTCTGTAGTGTATAAAAGATTATTCAGAAGGGGTCAAAGTCAACATTAAAGATGGATTGCGTCTATCTCTGAAATGAATCTTGATTATAGGCCAGTATTGTTGTTCCCGGTTTAGCGGTGGTGTTCATTAAGCAATAGGGTTGTAAAAGCCAATTTTTGTGGATGTGCAAAAATGTAAAGATAAGAGTAGTGTGTGACTGAAGGAGAGTCTAACTACCTCTCCTGACATTATTTTGACATAAAATAACCAATGAAAGTTAAAATTAGTTGAAGTGTGTAGTGTAGGTACAACTGAAATTAAATACATGAACACAAAACCGGGTAATAACCGGAAAGTGAGTACAAAACCAGAGATACCGTGAAAAGACTCCCTCACTTCTTCTTCCTCCGGCGAAAACCCTCTTATTGGGATTAAGGAAAAATCAACAGATGGGGAGAGCAATGTACAGCGTAGGATTCTGGATCCGGGAAACTGGTCAAGCTCTTGATCGCCTCGGTTGTCGCCTCCAAGGCAAAAATCACTTCCGTGAACAGCGTATGTCTTTTTTCGATCTTTCGTAGATTTCGAGTTTTTTTTTGTTTTTTGTTTTTGGTTTTATCGTCAAGATCCGATTTTTCTCTCAAGTTGATGGAAGATGATTGATTAGTGACCTTAGGATCAAAATTCCAATGGCTTCTGCTGAAAGAGATTCTCTCTTCTATTGTAACTTCTCTGTATTTGGCTACTCCTATTGTGATTGTCCTGGCTTTCATCCTGTACTCAGTGAAGCTTCTGCTTTCTTCTAACTCCTGCCTGAAACTCTTGTTGTATCCAGTCTCTAGGCACCGCACGCTGATGAATGTTTTTGACAAATCCCCTACTGTTGATAAGGACGCTTTCGTGGCTCCTAGCGCTTCTCTCATTGGCAATGTCCATGTTGGTCGAGGCTCTTCCATTTGGTATGGATGTGTCTTGAGAGGTAACCCTAACCCGCTTTGTGTTTTCTTTAGGACCAAAACACACTCTCTCTTGACCGCCTTTTTGTGCAGGAGACGCTAACACCATCACTGTCGGATCTGGGACCAATATCCAAGATAACACTCTTGTCCATGTTGCCAAGTCCAACTTAAGCGGCAAGGTCTTGCCCACTCTCATTGGAGACAATGTCACTGTTGGTAATAGTGCTGTCTTACATGGCTGCACTGTTGAAGACGAGGCCTACATTGGTGCTAGTGCAACCGTGTTAGATGGAGCTCATGTTGAAAAGCATGCCATTGTTGATTCTGGAGCTCTTGTCAGGCAGAACACCAGAATTCCCTCCGGCGAGGTTCCTATTATTCACATTCTCTTAATTATCAACCTTTTTGTTCAAGTGTATGGTCTCAATCTTGCTTCCAACCTATTAACGTAGGTTTGGGGAGGGAATCCAGCTAGATTTCTAAGGAAGGTGACTGAAGAAGAAAGGGCCTTCTTCTCCAGTGCCGCTGTGGATTACTCCAACTTAGCTCGAGTTCATGCCGCAGAAAACACAAAGAACTTGGACGAGACTGATTTCAAGAAGCTTCTTTACAAGAAGAACGCTCGCGATGCAGAATATGACTCGGTACTCAGTGATCTCTCTGTCTCTGAGAATCAACCAAAAGCAGCTTCAGACTAGTGCCGCCTTCTTCGCTCCCCCCCCCCCCCCCCCGGTTGGATTTGAGAAAGAATGACGAAATTCATTTCCTGTTTCACTAATAAAGAAAAAAAAATTGTAACCTTTGCTTCTGATTATTTTCTCTAATAAATTGCTTGGATCAGACATTTCTCGTATTATTTGAGGCTTACCTTTGGCTTTCACAAGCTCATATAGAGCACTTGCTTCTATTGGTTTCGTATATACTTAAAAAAAGTTACTGTTTTGTGACAAGAAACAGAACACAAGTGGTAATGTTGATTGCTATACAATACAGCTCAAACAATATGAGTTTAAATGGGAAACAAAAGGAATACTTTAAAACCAACCCATCTAATTAGTCATCTGTCATCTTTGAACCAGTTAAGTAGCACATAAATTGCAAACGCTAGAGCAGATGCAGCAGCAGACGCAAAGACAGCTACTTGTACAGAGAATGATGAGGCAAAAGCTTCGAGAACAAGAGAGTTCCAGGTCATGTACCATAAGGTGGAGAAAACAGAACCCACGATTGCACCCACCACCACTTGACTGGCCGTGTGAAGCTTCTGAGAAACCCTTAGCCATGTCTGCATACAATCATCACTTGTGTAAGTGAATGATATGGTTCTGCTACAAAATTTGGCATGCGAGATATGAAAACTTACAAAGTAAGAAGCCAATGCAAGGATGAGGCCGCTAAGGAAAAGAGAGAGTTGGTTGGTTCCAAGCCACTCCATAACTGGGGAAATAATAGTAAAATGATCTTTGAAAGGTGAGCAAAGTAGAGACAAAGATGGGAAAGGGTGAGCAATTTGAGAATTTACCAGAGAAGACGGTGAAGAGAGAGATGAAAGAAATGGATTGAGCATGAGAAGATGGCATCCCAGGGTCAGAACGTAATGTTGCAACCGGTCTCTCTTGGTTAAGGATGCGTTTGAGAGCTACCGAGAGCGCGGAATTGGAAACGGAGCCAATGACAGCCCACAAGGCTGCACCATCATGTCGTAGAAGCAGAACCGATCCAAACAAAGCAGCTACAACCCATTTGCTCTGCCAATTTTAACACAAACATGTTACCAAAATGCAACTAAAAACAAAATTATATTCAGTCTTCCATTGGGGACGATTAGAATACAAACCAGACGATTAGCGACGGCGTTGATACCACCGCCAGCATTGGAGACCAAGTCGTTGGATGGATTATTCATAAAAGCCTCTTGCTCAAACGCCTGAAACCGTTCTTCTCCGTCAATATCTCCGCCGTCTCTCCAAGCATGGGTTTTGACTAAATCGGCCATAGTTTTAGGGGAGCAGAATCTCCTCCGATTCAAAGGGAAGATTGAGCTCCAACTTCTATATCTAGCGGGAGCAGACCAAGGACTCAAACAGAAACTGCAGGTGGGTTTGTGGAAGAGACCTAGAGATGACGCTGCTGCCATATCCAGTCCACCTTAAATCTCAAATCCTAAAGACGAAGAAAGGAACCGATTAGTAAGTAATTTTCAGAAGTTGTGGTTGTCATTACAATACAGTTATGTCAGCTTCTATAAGCCCATTGGTACATGTCAACTGTGTTCGTTTATCTTCGTTCGTTAAAACTGGCACTTTAAAGCCCATAAGCAATACTCGTAGTTATAGGCCTCCTTTGCTTAAATCTATTTATAAATAGTGGCCCAATAAACGAGCTCAATTACACTTGTTTAGACTGACAATATTAAATCATAAATTGGTCAACGCTTGCCGGCGATTTGCCAAACAAGTACATCTTTACGTAGCATTACATATTCACCTGCGAAGTTACCAAATTAACCCTCTGTGTTCTCTCTCTCTCTCTCTCCTTTGTCACATGGCCTCTATAAGTAATAGAAGCAAGCCCCAACTTAAAAAATCAAACAGAAGCCGCGTCGTGCACCTCACCTCTCTCCCTCACATTTCTTCTGATCCCATCTGAAAGACAAAAGTGTCCCAGATCCGAAGCTATGGCCACTCATAATGGCAACGATGCGTCGCAGCCGAGGAAGGTTGCATTGGTCACCGGCATCACCGGGCAGGACGGATCATACCTGACGGAGTTCCTGCTCGGAAAAGGCTACGAAGTCCACGGCCTGATCCGACGATCCTCAAACTACAACACGCAGCGAATCAACCATATCTACATCGATCCCCACAATGCCAACAAAGCTCTCATGAAGCTCCACTACGCTGATCTCTCTGATGCCTCCTCCCTCCGCCGTTGGCTCGATGTTATCAAGCCTGACGAGGTCTACAACCTTGCTGCTCAGTCCCACGTCGCCGTCTCCTTCGAGATCCCTGACTACACTGCTGATGTCGTTGCTACTGGAACTCTCCGCCTCCTGGAGGCTGTCAGGTCTCACATGGCTGACAATGCCCGCACCATCAAGTACTACCAGGCCGGATCTTCCGAGATGTTCGGCTCAACTCCTCCTCCGCAATCTGAGACCACTCCGTTTCACCCCAGATCTCCCTATGCTGCCTCCAAAGTCGCCGCTCACTGGTACACCGTCAATTACCGAGAAGCATACGGCCTGTACGCCTGCAACGGGATCTTGTTCAACCACGAGTCACCCCGCCGAGGCGAGAACTTTGTGACTAGAAAAATCACACGGGCCTTGGGGAGGATCAAGGTTGGGCTGCAGACCAAGCTCTTCTTGGGAAACATACAGGCCTCAAGAGACTGGGGTTTCGCAGGGGACTACGTGGAGGCAATGTGGCTGATGCTGCAGCAGGAGAAACCAGATGACTATGTGGTGGCAACTGAGGAGTCACACACCGTTGAGGAGTTTCTGGAGGTGTCCTTCGGGTACCTCGGCCTCAACTGGAAAGACTACGTGGAGATCGACAAGAGGTACTTCAGGCCCACGGAGGTTGACAATCTCAAAGGAGATGCGAGCAAGGCGAAGGAGGTGTTGAACTGGAAGCCCAAAGTAGGGTTTGAGCAGCTGGTGAAGATGATGGTGGATGAAGATCTGGAGATGGCTAAGAGGGAGAAAGTGCTCGTCGATGCTGGTTACATTGACGCTAAGCAGCAACCTTAAATCTCCAAAGCAGCTGCCTGCCCAAAAAATGAGCCTTATCATTATCTGTTTTTCAAGTTTTTCCCGTTTGTTGTTTACTATTTTCTTGTTTCAAAGTTGCATATCTATCATTTACTGTGGATTTTGTATTAAAGGCACACAAAGCGAATAACATACATGAGTTTTTTTTTACATCACAACAATGGCTTCCTATTGTCCACGAGCGACTATGCAACTTAGAAAACAAACTAAAGAAAAGTACTGTAAGCATCATAATGACAGAGAAGAGCAAACAGTAGGATCATCATCTTTCATCAATGCAAAATCAGAAGAAGGCAGAACAATCTACTGAGATTTAGATGTATTCCGATTTCCGATTCACTAATCTATCTATGGTTAAAGAGTATTGACTATTATGATTCTTGTTTAAGGACAGAGTAGTATCATTTATACTCACCGAGAATCAGGTCCCTCTGAGTGAATTCTCTTACATACATGTATGGCAAGTTACTTATCACCCCTTCCTTTAAGCTCCACCTGCAACACATTAACTAAATATACGTCCACCACCATGCAGTGAATAGTATCGCTCTGAGATTGTCTCTGGTAAAGGAGTAATCACTTTAGCTCATTTTATTCCAAATGCAATATCGTAGTATGTAAAACAAAAGAATGATTGATACAAAAGAGTTAAATCAAAGCTTAAATAAAGATGATGGTCCTATCTCGTTGGAGGTTGTTTCAGCAATTTCAGAACGTTTTCGTAGACGATGAATGTGATGGAAGACGCAGGCACATTTTTCAATAGATTAGCGGTAAGTCCCCTATAGAAACCTCTGAGACCCTCGAACCTGCAAAATGAAAGACAAGATTTTATTTGACCAAAAGGAAGATGAGATGATTCAATCAAAAGGCCAAGAAGAATAAATAAGCATGCTCTCTAACCTCGCAGTTTCTCTTATGACATGTAAGCTGTCTATATATCTAGGGATTCCGTTGGTACTAGGTCTTTGCTGAACAAATCAAAACAAAGGAGGAATGTTTATGACAATCACACCTCACTCAAATATTGCTAGAAATAAGAAGAAGTTGAAGCAATTTACTTGTAACCGTGCTCTAATAACTTGAAAGGGATATGTAAGAAGAACTGCTGCAACTTTGGAGGAGCCTCCCAGTGCAGCATAATCAGCCGAGTTCTACATGAAAAGAAATGCCAAAAAGAAAGATTACTTGGTCCTACATTGCCTAAGAATCACAATATAGGCTGTGGAGAAGAAGAAGAAGTGTGTACCAATAAATTATCAGCAGTGGATTCGGATTTTCGTCTCTTCTCTTTCATATCCACAATGACTTTGCGGAGTTCCTCATACGCTGTGAACTGAATAGCACCATGAGAAACCTGCTGAAGAAACTAAAATCAGGATCAAACCCATCCAAGAAATGAAACTCAATCTGTAATGTCTTTTCTTTGTGGATCGTATGGTAGTTTCATGAAAAGAGGAAAAATAAAAGGAAAGTGACAAACCAGTACAAGACCAGGGACGATACCCTTGTAGAGCGCCCTGGGTCCTTCCTCTTTCATTATGGTTCTAAAGGCATCTGAAAATTCACCAACAAAGAAAAGAAAAGAAACATTTAGAAGAGAGCAGTAGGAGAATGAAAACTGTAATCTCAGACCTAATAGGCCGGAGTAGCGTCGGGTTTGATGAAGAGGTGTTTGAAGCTGTAACCTTGTCTTGACAAGCCAAATTGGATTTGTGCATAGACAGACCTGAAAGTATCATAAGATGGTTGAGATAAAAGAGATGGAGATGAAGGGGGTTGGTGTCAGTAAGCTATACAAACCAAGGCTCCAGCTTCAGCAGCAGAAGAAAGGTGAAGAGCAGGGGTGAGTTTGTCATCGTCCCTGCCTCTAGCATATCTCTGTTTGGCTCTTCCATAACTAGAGAGAGAGAAAGATTAAATGTATTTGCTTTCAGATCGTTTAAGGAAAAAAAGCGTGAAGTAGAAGATGAATGAAGAAGCAAAGGAAAGAGACTGACAAGAAGAAGTATAAGCTCCAGGAAAGAGTAGAACCGATGACAGCAGGGAAGAAACCAGCATAAAGTCCTCTCAATCCCTACACATTAAACAAGAAAAAAAATGTAGCGAAACAAAGTGGATAGAGAAGATTGCATTGAATGAAAGGGAGTTTTAACCTCAAGACGGGCAATGGAGAAGAGAGCGTGAGCTGTGTTCTTGTACGTTGGGAGAGCACTTAACCCTCTTCCGTCGTTCACTGTTCCAAGCAACTCTTTCAAACAAAAAAATCAATCTAGTTTCAGCTAACTTTTAAGGAGTGGATAAAATCAGACCTTGGAATCTCGTACGGACAACATCAAGTGGGTGCATCGCAGCGACGGTTGCGAATCCTGCGACGGCCCCAGCTGTTGCATTTTCCCACTGCCACGGCCCCACCATCAACGAATTTACTTATTTAGGTGCTGAACGCGATTAGCTACTGAGGTAATCCGAGCTGATGAAACATCCGTCGTCCTCCCCGACGCTTTGAGTTCCCCTCTCAGATTCGTGTGGGGCGTCCCCGTCTCCATCGTTAGTGTGTTCTTCGTAAGTTTTAAGGCCCATATACAACTATACTTTCCGAGGCCCAATTCTTCAAACCCCACAATTAAAACCCCACATTCACTTGATTATTAGGAAAAATCTTAAGACCATGGGGGTCTTGGGTTTGTTAATATGTACTCGATTACAAAAACTATAAATTAAGAACAAGTTTTTATGGGTTTTTTACACTGTTCACACGGGTCCCACTGACACGTGGAGATAAAAATAATCTATTAATAATAGCAATCTCAATTATGCCCCCTAATAAGAGATGATCACGTTGAAATTTTACATAAACGCCAAATAACATCTTCCAATACACTTGAAATAGAGCACAACAACATAATCACACATATATTCATACATGATACGACACAAAGCCAAAAATAAAGACAAGTTTTTAGGTATAAGGATTTGATTAATAAGCAGCATGGTTAACCCTCCTGCAGATTCGTCGAATCTCTCCCCTAGCGCCTGTCAGCGGAGATATATTCCCCATATTTACCATTGATTTCGCAAACTGCTCGAAGAAGGCCTCTTGATTCTCAGCGTACAGCTTCACCAGCTCCTTCGACTCTCTGTTCTCCGTGAACAAAACCTCGTCAGAGCTCAGTAGTCCTTTGTACGTGATCAGGTTCTTGAAGTAGTGGTTGTCGAACTTGAACTGCGTCACCAAGTCCAGGGCGAATAGGTTTTGGTCACCGCCTGATCTAGGACATTCCTTACGCAACACGGAGGCGTAGTATTGGTTAAGTGTTGGATCAGGCTTTCCATTCCCAGACTGGTTGTATAGCCTCTGCCGGAAGCTTGTGCACCTCGAGTTTCCTATGGTGTGACTTCCTGCATTTTATATACATAAAAACGTTATACAAGCCCTTGTGTTCAATGCCATATGCGGGGCTTCAAAAACGCTCGTAAATTGTTTTTTTTTTCAACACAAGTAAAAGTGAACTAACTATAACGATTTATTATTATTATTATTATTATTATTATTATTATTATTATTATTATTTTAACATAGGGATGTATATATACCAGAGAGGGAGACAAGATCGACGAGATTAAGGCCTTGACGTTTGAACTTAGTGAGGATGGTTTGAAAAGTGTTGTTAGGAGCAGGAATATCGTTGTTTGAACCACTCAAGCTTGCTCCTCTCGCATCTCTTCTTCCTAAAGGTACTTCCCACCTCGGTCCACCTGTCTATTTACATATTGTCCATGTACCCAACTATTTAATATTTAACGATCAGATAAATTTGTTATGCTAATTATGAATAAGATATGACTCACAATGACGGTTGAGTCTCTAGCGGCCAGAGCCAAGATATCAGCGCAAGAAACAGTTTCAGGACACTCTTGTTCTAAGGCGTGTTTGATTTCTTCGATGACCTCGAAGCCACGGGCTGAGTTTCTGTTAGGGTTTGATCTTTTCTCGCTGATTATCGTCCCGCTGCTGTCCAGTAGTATGGAACCATCACATCCCTGCAGTATACGAGAAAATTATGTAAATATTTAATTGGGATATTTATTCCAAAGTTAACCAAGGCTGAGGAAGTTACCTTGACGAAACAATCGTGGAAATGGAGTCTGAGCAAAGAGGCAGGCATGCGAGGGTCATGTGCGAATGCTTTAGCCACAACAGACTGGACAATCTCTTGAGCATTGGGACACGAGTGGTCGTAGAACTGAGGAAAGAGATAGCCTCCACTTTCGTAGTCTTTGGAACAGGAACAAAGAGAAGACAAGGCGATTAGGGAGAGAGCTGCGATAAGAATATTCAGTGACAAAGCCATTTTCTTTTCTTGATGAGTACGTATCCGTTTAACTCGGTTTCTTGAAAGTTGGTGATGTTCTTGGGATACAATGGGTTTAATCATATTTATAGACTAGTTTTTGTGGACCTTTGAGAAAGACGTTGGAGTTGGTACCTAATTTTAGATATTGGGTTAGATGGATACATTATTATTGAAGGATTGGTAGAATAAAAGTTTTGTTAGAATATTATCGTATTCATCATTTAATAATGATCCACTCATTCGATATGTATAACTCATATCATGATTCTTTGGATGTGTTCATTGCATTAGTAAAAAGAGTTAAATATATGGAAATAGAAAAATACATGAGTAACGTACCGAGCGAACAAAAATAACCCGAAAGTGATAAAAGCAAGTCATTAAATTTATAATTCTGCATTTAGGCAAATCTTGTTCAAGACCGAGAAGATGTTTTGTTTCTACAGTTTGTTATTAAATGCAGAGAGAAACATGAATAATAAGCACGAAAAACAATTGCGTATGTATACATGGTCGACATTAACAATTTTAATGAGTGCTTAACAAACAGATACCGTTGCCAGAGTACGACAAAGACAATAGTAAACGGTAGATAATTACAAAAACTCTTAAGAAACAACTTCAACTGCTCTCCCTTACAAAACCAAACAATCTATTTTTCCTTCTGTTTTCGTGCAACGAAAGCGAACAAATTAACATTAAAAAACATGACCAAACAGCTTATATATGTGGACTTATCAACGGTTGGTTTCACCATCTAATTCAACAACAGTCTGTTTAGCCTACAATTGCAAATGACAAAGCCCACCACAATATATGATAAGCTCAAGTTCGTGACGGCCCCAAGAACCAATTCTCATTTCGGTGCAGAAAAAGCCCCATTAGTTAGGTTTTCTCGGACAACCGGCGTTACGGTATACGAATTAACGACTAGGAGCAGTAACATATACTAGTATTAACTATATATAAAAGGGAGTAGATTTATAGATATCTAAAGTACAGAATACTATAGATACATGCATCTCAAGAACATAAAAAAAGCCAGATGCCCATAACACATATCAGGACGTACACACATAAAGAAAGTAACACTGCGTTACAACCCTTCTTTATTTTTTATTTATCTTTATATAGTATAGTTGCTTAATGGCCACCACCGGGAAGCTTTTCCTTGATCTTGTCCATCATCCCCTTCTTCTCGTGGCGCTCACCACCATAGCCTCCGGCATCATAACCGGTGGTTGTTCCCATTCCCATCCCTTGAGATTGACCAGAAGACTGGTCATGATGACCTGGCAATTTTTCCTTAATCTTCTCAGTTATTCCCTTCTTCTCGTGGCGCTCACCACCATAGCCTCCGGCATCATAACCGGTGGTTGTTCCCATTCCCATCCCTTGAGATTGACCAGAAGACTGGTCATGATGACCTGGCAACTTTTCCTTAATCTTCTCAGTTATTCCCTTCTTCTTCCTCCTCCCACCTTGCCCATCATCCTCCTGTCATTATGTCGGCTTAATTTGTTAAATACAAAAATACGCCACAACGTACGCATGTTAATATTATATTTGGTGCAACGTACCGAGCTAGAGCTGGAACCGGATCCAGAGCGGTGAAGCATTCCTCCTAAGCCACCACCACCACTTTCCTTGTGGAGTTGCTGTTGGCCGTGGTGCCTACCTTCTACGCCTGCTCCCAAGGCTCCAGTTCCAGCACCGTATCCTCCACCAGTCCCATAACCTCCTCCTCCTCCGGTCGCTCCAACGCCACCACCTGTCCCGTATCCTCCACCGCCAATCGGGTTTCCATACTCGTCCAACTGCTGGATGGGGTTTCCGTACTCGTCAGTAGCCTGAGCTCCGGGTCGGTTCTGGTAAGATGCCATCTTCTTCTTCTTCTTCTTTCTAAGCAAACACTTTCGGCTTGGCTAAAAACACTTTATGTTTATGTGATGAGAGACTTGGGATATTGCGTTTTGATTGATGAAGGTTCGTTAGGCTCATGGAAGGTACATTTATAGTCCGGTTTTGGATATTGATCAACTCTTAAACTAGTGAATTGTCATGTGATAGCGACACGTGGCAGTAAAAGCATATGTCGGCAAGGTGCTCCTAAACACGTGTCGATACACAAGTCCATATAAAAAGGAAACCGGATGGATATTTTTCAAAGTCGAGTAAGTACGTGTTCATAACAATCCCATGACAGAGTGATGAATCATAATAAAGTGGAAATAAAATAAAAAAGATCTGTCCTCTACTTCGTGTGTCGGTATTAACATTTATATCGTAGATGTTAGACACGTAACCCTTATCCTTGAAAGACGATGCGTCTTCTCTTGTCTTGTTGTAGATCCATACATAGAAGCCTTGACTGAGGCAGAAGATTGGGTGTATTCGAAGAAACTTGCCTCTTGGATCTAAAATAAAGGCCATAGAATAAACCAAAAAAAAAGCCTTCACTATCTCTATGCCAACACGGAGAAAGTTCACTAACATATTTCTTAATGGACCTTTTCTACTTTAGATTTCTCTACGAGTTCGGCCTTATTAAGCATCTGTCAAATAGCGTGCGAGCCAAGTATTATAAAACTTGTATATTACATAGACAATATTTAGAAAAATACTTGGGGATTTTCTATCTATATGGTATATATAACAAGATAATGCAAAAAAGAGCCAAGCATTAAGTTACAGACATGCTTAACCAATAACTCCGAGGGAGCCTAGAGCTAGTGAAACTCGTTCTCTCCTTCATCTTCTATTTCCGATTGGCATAAGCTGACAATTTAGATAAGTCAGGGATAACAAAAGCAAGCTCGGATGAGCCTGTCACAAACATGGGACTTCCTGGAGCCCATTTTATTACTGGAGGAGCTTCAGTCCCATGACCACCCATCCAACTATGAACCTACATACACGAATCCTGAATCAACACCAAATCATATCTGAACGAAGATTCGCATTGCTAGTCCAAACCTGTTTTCCGCTCCTCACACTCCATGCGTGGGCACTACCATCCCCTGAACCTACCGAGAACAATGAAACTGAGTTAGTTTTACATAGAGCAAGTGTGAATGTAACAAGTAAAGAGGTCAGGGCAAACCTGAAACAACATACATCCCGTCAGGACTGAAGGTTGCATCCAATGTTGATTCTTCAGCAACTGGTTTCACACTATATGTGGATAGCTGCAATTTAGAAAAAGAAATAGTTAGTCAGTCAGATGCAATGAGTCTATGAGAGCAAAGAATGGTGAAGGGCGTACGAGTGTTCCACGAAAAGAGTCAAGCACATGAATATGACCGTCCATGGTAGTAAGCAGCATGAGCCTTCCATCATTAGTAAATTTGACAACGTTTGCCTCAGAAAGATCACCACCAACAGAAAATATTTCAAAAGGGCCCTATTCAAAGAAAAAATCAGAGAAAGACAGGAGGAAGATGGGTAAAAAAGTAAAGATAATAAGAAACAAACCTTATGGTACATACGGGAATCAAACATTCTGATGTAACCACCAAAGGCAATAGCAAAAACTAAACCCTGATCATCATAAGCTGCAGCAGGCCTACCTTGGACTCGTAAGAGACCCTGACATTTCTCGACCCTTTGATCCCAAAGCAAAACAGTGCGATCAAGAGAACCGGAGATGAAGGATTCACCAGCAGAACACAAGCTAAGCGAAACAACTCTGTGTACCAAATAAAAAAGGTTAACACCTACTCCAGACAGTGAAGAAGAAGAAGAATAAAGGAAGCAACCTGTCATGATGTCCCTTGAAGTAGCGCAAGTACTTGTTATCGTGCAAAGAGAGAAGGCGCAGAGAGTCTAAACAGAAAAGGATGGTAAGATCAATGAGGGTAAATAGTATGGAGGAAGAAGGGCTTAGTCACTAACCGTCCCAGCCGTTACGGGAAGAGTAGATGACAGTGGTAGGATGCGAAGTGAAGCAAACAAGATCAACCCCATACTTTTTGCTGTTTACCGTCTTCATGCATCTAAACCCCAAAACCAATAAGCACTCAACAACCACCAACCAAGTTAAGTTGGGAATAAGGGAAACTCACGTAGCGGTAGCAACATCGTAGAGACGAATCGAGTCATCGTCGCTGGCCGTCACCATATTACTCGAATTTTTGTTGAAGTCAATCGAGCTTATCCTGCAACTCTGCATCCACCCACAAGCTTTTCTCTGAGAACAACTCAAAAGCGATAGAGACACGAATCAATCAACAGAAATTTACATAGTCTCTGAAAACAGCCCCAGGTTCCATGCTCCGCAACATTTCTTCACTCACTTCCAACGATACTCGCTCCTCTCTCTCCGCTTGCCCCCCTGCACAATTCCCAACCCTCCACAATCAGTTAAACTCTCACGTTAAACCGTCCCATCCTCCAAATATCTCACCACACTCACCAACCATTGCTCCTCCGGTGATCGCCGAACAAGCCCTAACAATATCCCCCTCCGATTCTCGATTTGGGGTTCACTATGGGCTCTTGACTGAATAATTAAGTATAAGGCCCATAAGGTACACTTTCCATTTCAACATACAAATGGGCCTTCCAAATAACAGGCCTTAGTAGACTGAGTCGGGTAGACCGACCGCCAATCATATTTGACTTGACCATCCACTGGTCCTATAGTTTACAATCACAACTTGTGAGATCATAAAGCACAACCTTGACGGAGTCAAATATGACATAATGTTTTCCTTTTTGGTACTGTAGGATAACCTTTCAAACGCAAGAGTCCCTCGAGATTGCTCTTTGCCATCGAGCGTGCTTCCCCTTTGAACCCTCATCTTCCTCATTCCCTCCCACAACACACTGTACTATATAAGTATGAAGACGATTCTTTGGGTCACCAGACCAGGTGGAGGAAGCTATGGGATCGTCACGTGGCATTCCACCAGGTCCTACTTCAATGTGTGGGTGGAGGGCGACAAAAGATTGATAGATTCCAGCTGTATTTTGATTCTCACAATATTATTTCTTTTTTCCAATTCTTCTAATAATATTTATATATTATCTGGTCCATCGCTTTTAGTTGGTATAAACAATCTTTAACAACATAGTATTTTATATTTCATACAAATATATATATAAGGAAAACACACAACATATTGTATGTGTGATAGAAGGAAAACACACAACATTTTGCTTTATTGTGTTACCCATATGATCCTCCAGGTAGGATTTGATGTCGACATTTTGTCAAGGTTGGGTGAATGTAAAAATGGACGTGGTCACCACCACAACTTTGTTTCCACAGTCCACGGACACCTTGGTTTAGAAAATGTTAAGAAAATAAAACACAGACATAAAAAGAAAAGAAAAAAGTAAGAAAGGAATAGACAGTGTAAAAAAGTCAGAAAGTCATAGGGAAGGAGGGTATACTAGTCATTTTGTACTGATTAAAGACCGAAAGACTTTTACAGTAATCAAACGCCGCATTTGACATTTATTTTCTTAGAAAAAGAGAGAAGTAAGGATTCTTCTCCCGATTCGTTTCATCCTGCAAATCTTGTCATTCACATCGATTGATTCGCGTTTCAGATCCAATCAGTTTGGTGGGTTCTGGATCGATAAGAAGCAACTGGGTGCCATTGATCTGATCAGAGATGGCTGATATCGTGAAGCAGATCTTAGCGAAGCCGATCCAACTCTCTGACCAAGTGGTCAAAGCCGCAGATGAGGCTAGTTCCTTCAAGCAGGAGTGCGCGGAACTCAAGGCCAAGACTGAGAAGCTTGCTGGTCTTCTCCGCCAGGCTGCCCGCGCTAGTTCCGATCTCTACGAGCGTCCCACTCGCCGTATCATCGATGACACCGAGCAGATGCTCGACAAGGCTTTCTCCCTTGTCCTCAAGTGCCGTGCCAACGGCATCATGAAGCGCGTCTTCACCATCATCCCCGCGGCTGCCTTCCGCAAGATGTCTGCTCAGTTGGAGAACTCTATCAGTGACGTTTCATGGCTCCTCCGCGTCTCCGCTCCCGCCGAGGATCGCGGCGACGCTGGTTACCTTGGTCTTCCCCCTATCGCCGCCAACGAGCCCATCCTCTGCCTCATCTGGGAGCAGATTGCTCTTCTCCACACCGGATCCCTTGAAGACCGCTCCGATGCTGCCGCTTCCCTCGTTTCTCTTGCCCGTGATAACGATCGCTACACTAAGCTTATCATCGAGGAAGGAGGCGTTGGGCCTCTCCTTAAACTGCTCAAGGAAGGCAAACCCGAGGGCCAAGAGAACGCTGCTCGTGCGTTAGGCTTACTGGGCCGAGATCCCGAGAGCGTGGAGCATATGATCCACGGCGGCGCCTGTTCCGTCTTCGGAAAAGTCCTCAAAGAAGGACCTATGAAAGTCCAGGCGGTGGTTGCGTGGGCTACCTCTGAGCTTGTCTCCAATCACCCCAAGTGCCAAGACATGTTCGCTCAGCACAACGCCATTCGCCTACTTGTAGGTCACTTGGCCTTCGAAACGGTCCAAGAGCACAGCAAGTACGCCATTGCCAACAACAAAGCTACTTCCATTCACCACGCTGTTGTTCTCGCCAAGGAGAACCCTAATTCCGCCCCCGCCCACTCCACAGCCTTGTCCAAGTGTATTGACGAAGATCAGAGCTCCATTCCACATCCCACAGGGAAGCAAATGCCGAATCAGATGCACAATGTCGTCGTCAACACCATGGCCAACCCTCCTAAGAAGACTACTAGCAATGGTGTCTTCCAGAGTAAAGGTGTTAAGCCCCCTTGCAGTCTACAGCAGCACCAGAACTCGACTACTTCCAAGACTCGGGAGCTGGAAGACGCAGCCACCAAGTGTCATATGAAGGCCATGGCGGCCAGGGCGCTGTGGAAGCTGGCGAAAGGCAACTCCACCATCTGCAAAAGCATCACAGAGTCCAGAGCTCTCCTTTGCTTTGCTGTTCTGATAGAGAAGGGCACTGAAGAGGTCAGATACAATTCAGCTATGGCATTGATGGAGATCACGGCTGTTGCAGAGCAGGACGCTGACCTGAGACGCTCCGCATTCAAGCCCAATTCTCCGGCCTGCAAGGCTGTGGTTGATCAAGTGCTTAAAATCATTGAGATTGCGGATTCTGAGCTACTCATCCCTTGCATGAGAACCATAGGGAACCTGGCAAGAACATTCAGAGCAACAGAGTCAAGGATGATTGGGCCTTTGGTGAAGCTTCTGGATGAAAGAGAGCCTGAAGTGACAGGGGAAGCAGCGGTTGCACTCACAAAATTCGCCTGCACGGAGAATTACTTGCACAAAGATCACTCGAGGAGTATAATAGAAGCTGGAGGAGGGAAACATCTGGTTCAGTTGGCCTACTTTGGAGAGAGTGGAGTTCAGATTCCGGCATTAGAGCTCCTATGTTACATAGCACTTAATGTACCGGACAGTGAGCAGCTGGCGAAGGACGAGGTTCTGGCAGTGTTGGAGTGGGCTTCGAAACAATCTTGGGTGACACAGTTGGAGAGCTTAGAAGCTCTGTTGCAGGAGGCTAAGGGCAGGCTGGACCTGTACCAGTCAAAAGGATCAAGGGGTTTCAATTTCAATTGATTCATTTGTTTCCATTTTGGATGTCTTGTGTTCTCTGCTTGTGTTTCAATTGCACCCACCTTTCAATTGTTTCTCTCGGCTTGTTTAATAGCACCTACGTGTAAAGCAAGAAGATTAAAGAATGGAGCTTTTTGTAGCTGGTCTTCTCTTTCTCTCTCTGTTTGATATTTTCTGCAGACGATACAAAATGATTGTTTGAGCCTTTTTTGAAGAATAGTTCTTCTGGAATTGGCATGAGATTGAGAGGGATAACTACGTGTGAAAACAGTCAAAGTCCAGGAGGATCATTTTTAAGTTGATTAATCCTGGCCGGTAACTAGTAGACTCAAGACTGTGAGGGATATAGCCACTGATGTGTGAACATGTTTTTTTTTAATTATTTGGGTGGATATGTAGACAGACAATTAGGACAAATGATAAGCTGTAATAAGTTATCCTTGGCCTCGCATTTTCCTTCACACACATGCTATCACAACCTGATCATATCATAGTTTCCTCTAACTTCTGTTCTTTGATCTTCTTTCAGTACTTCTTCTTCTTCCCTTTTTGATCAAACATGGCTGCTGCTATAGGTGCTGCAGTCTCTTTTCCACCCTCAAAGTCATCGTCTCTCTCCACCAAAACCTCCTTCGTCTCCCCTCAAAGGATTTCTCTCAACAACAAGGTATCATTTCTTTCCTCTTTAATCACAGCTTGCCATCTGTTTCTGAGAATGACCCAAAGAGTCTTACATTTTTGTTCTCTGTATTGGCATGCACAATTGGTATATCTACAGAGCAGGCAGTGCTACAGAGACGCGTGTATTTATGGTGGAAGAGTGAAGGCTCAGGTGACTACAGAGGCGCCAGTGAAAGTAGCCAAGGAGTCAAAGAAACAGGAAGAAGGAATTGTTGTCAACAAATTCAAACCAAAGGACCCTTACACTGGTCGATGCCTCTTGAACACCAAGATCACTGGCGATGACGCTCCCGGTGAGACCTGGCACATCGTCTTCAGCACCGAAGGTACGTACCACCACCAAATCCAAATTATTAAATGCATAGTGCATTGCATGGTAGGAGATTAACAATATGAATGGACGAGTAGGTGAGGTTCCGTACAGAGAAGGGCAGTCGATAGGAATCATTCCAGAAGGAATTGACAAGAACGGGAAGCCCCACAAGCTCAGGTTATACTCTATCGCCAGCAGTGCCATTGGTGACTTTGGTGACTCCAAAACCGTGAGCTTTCCCCTCTGACAACTAAAACCATGAATACATACTTGATATTCTCTCTTATCTGCCTGCAATGCTCTTTCTTATGCAGGTTTCTCTCTGTGTCAAGAGATTAGTTTACACAAACGAAAGCGGAGAGCTTGTTAAGGGAGTCTGCTCCAACTTCTTGTGTAAGATCAACAAGAAGAAGAACCATTAATGGGTTTTGATTACTGTTAATAACTCCTCTCACTGTTTTTCTTACAGGTGACTTGAAGCCGGGTGCTGAGGTTAAGATCACTGGACCAGTTGGAAAGGAAATGCTTATGCCTAAAGATCCTAATGCCACCATCATCATGGTATTGTCATATCATATAAATGGATAAGAAGATTTCAAGTCCATAATCAATATTCATTGTGATTACTTGTTGTTTTCGGTTTGCTTAGCTTGGAACAGGAACTGGAATTGCTCCATTTAGATCATTTTTATGGAAAATGTTCTTTGAGGAGCACGAGGACTACAAGGTGAGTCCAAGAACAAACTCTCTGACACACACTTGTTTCCAATTATAGCAACTCACTCACCAATTGACTCCCTCTCTCTCCATATATATATGTAGTTCAATGGTTTGGCGTGGCTCTTCTTGGGTGTACCCACAAGCAGCTCACTGCTCTACAAGGAGGTAATCCTAGTCGCTTTTACTCTCAGTAAACTAATCTTGTCATGTACGAAGAGGTGGTTGACCTGTGTGGATAAAAAATGACAGGAGTTTGAGAAGATGAAGGAGAAGAAGCCAGAAAACTTCAGGCTGGACTTTGCGGTGAGCAGAGAGCAGACGAACGAGAAGGGAGAGAAAATGTATATACAGACAAGAATGGCAGAGTATGCAGAAGAGCTGTGGGAGTTACTGAAGAAAGACAACACCTTTGTTTACATGTGTGGTCTGAAGGGTATGGAGAAGGGTATCGATGAGATCATGGTCTCACTTGCTGCTAAAGATGGTAAGTAAGGCACTTACAATTCGTTTCATTTTTGGGAATGAACCAATCAAGTCTCTGCTGTACATCCACATGGTCTTTTAACTGGGGGATTTGTACAGGGATCGATTGGTTGGAGTACAAGAAGCAATTAAAGAAGAGTGAGCAATGGAATGTGGAAGTCTACTAAGCAAGCTTGCAAGGGGTTTATTACTATGTAGATAAAGGAGCTGATGCCATTGTCAATTATTCATTATCTTCTGCATCTTTCTTTTTTCTTGCAACAATATTATAGTGTGCTTTCTTGGAATACATGCTCAGTGATCTTTCCATTTATCTTCTGTGTGGGGGTGGGGGGGGGGGAGGATTAAATCAACCTCATTCAGGAAATGTAGAGAAGAATGTGACTGCAGATCATGAATTTGTATTAAGCAAATTATAAAACTTAATTGTTCCAAGCAATCCACTTTCTATTCTTCAGACAGTCAAGAACTTTTGAGTAGAGTCATCAACCTAATGACCCTTTTTAAGTGAGATTAGCGACATCATAACACATTCTTCTCTGGTTCCATCTTCTTGATTCTCGCAACAAAGAGGCCGCTGGTTGCTGAGGTGGAAGGGTCGAAACGCACCTGTTTTTGGAGTGCGGCCACTTCTACACGGCCACTCCTTGGCCCGTTTCAAATCTCCTGCAGCTCTGCATCATCATCATCATCACTCAGTTTTCTGTTACTTTGTCTCACTAGTCCATAAGTAACAGAACCAACAAATTCTGAACTCAGAAAGTTAGATTCATTTGTTCAAAAAAAAAAACTTATATGTACCTGCAGAGGAGCTTTCAGCAAGGAACTGATCTACCCATCTTCGTTTTGGGCATGCGTCAAACTGTTAGTTGCACAACTTAGATCATTGGTTGTTGCTGAAAGATAAAAAAAAAAAAAAAAACAGACAGAGTTACTGTACTGTGGTCTACCTGCAGGTGCTGTATACAAGAATGCCACCTTGTTTCAACAATCTGAACCCATTTCTCAGTAGATTTAACTGCAAACAAAGACCCTGTCAGTGATTGCCACAGGTAATATAACAAGGACAGAAACACAAGCGGTCTTACCTGAAGAGCTGTCAAGTTTCTATCCGTTCTCTCAGCATCCAGTACACGGCGTTCCAACGTTGTCCAACCCCATTGCTCAAATTTCTGGATATGCTTGATTGATCCATCATGTGTGCACTCTGCGTCTACAAGAACCTGCAAAATCACACACTTGAGGTCTTTAGTTTACGTTGCGCTTTTAAGTGACTGTTACTATCATAAGTTTACCTTGTCATACCCACAATATGCATAATCATTTAGGTCAAGGGATCTAAAAAGCTCCTTCTTTTTTAGCCCTATTACTCCAGAGTTGTGTCCCGTAGAAAATAATCTCCGGGTGTCCATCATGCGGCAAGACAAAGTTATTCCTGGACTTGGCTACTTGTTTCCTTTCTTTGTAAGGTCTACGAGAAGTCCCACTGCTTGAATGTTTCTTCATCAGATGACCCACCTGGATAATGAACTCTTTAGCATAGGTATAAAAAATGGAGTCTGGTAAGTGTAAAAGTAGTGTGGCTCGCTGTACAAGGCAGGTTTGTGGTGGGAGGAAGTGAGAAAGTAGTTCCATCAGCAAGGAAAAGTCGACTCCTTTCACCGAGGCCATATTTTTGAAGCATTGTTCTGCAAGCAGAGAGGCGATGCCTTGCAACATCGACACCTGTTGCAGTCCCCTTGTCACCAAGTAGGTCTAGCATCATACACAGTTTAGCACCTGAGAGAGAGAGAGAGTATTTGTTAAGTTAAATACACACACACACGAAACCAGACACCCTATCATATCAACACAAGGAAGGGATGTAAAAGAAAGACCAGGAGCAGCACAAAGATCCAAGACATGGTCTCCAGGGGAGATACCAAGAGCTGAAACAGCAGCACCTGAAGCTGCGTCGATTCCGTACATCTGAAATAATCCCACAAGAAGAAAATAAGGCGGCTTTGACATAAGAGATGAACTTTGGTTCACTCACCTTGCCTTGCTGATACGCCTTGGATCTCGCTATATGAACATGTGGAGGAATGGAGTAAAATCCAGGTAACCAATTCAGCTGCTCCAGCTTGCAGTTAATTTCAGATTCAATCTCTTGGACAACATCCTCGAACCCAGGTTTCAACCTTCAAACCGACCTCTTTGATTAAAAGCAAAACCGGATTCATGACACGGAGCAAAGAAGAGGAGGAGGGAGGTCTCCTAGTTACCTTACATAGCGTGGAAGTGAATCTCCGTTATTGTAGATTGAAGGATCAATGCCATTGGCCTCTAAAAAGCTAACGAAAGTCTCCGGCAACTGCACCTGCTTCGACATGAGAAACCGCCGCAGAGTCGATCGAGAGAGCGCTTGGTTTGGTCGGGACGAGATAACAGAATTAGAAAAAGAAAAAAAAAAAGACAAGGGCTTTTGTTGGGCCTTCAAGATATAATATATCTACTCAAAAGCCCAAATATTATGGCTTGGTCTTGTTTGTTTTACTTGTCGTTTGTGAGAGATCATCGGAAAAGTAGGGAAGAACCTCCTCCCTGTGTTAAACAAACACAGTTTTTTTATTTGAAAACAACACAACAACACACTGATTCAAAGAGAGATAGGCTATTATTACATTATAGTTTTGCATAATATTAAAATAAAAAAGGAAATTTGAAAGAGGAAGGCTGCATGCATCTCTTAGGTTGCCAGATTGCTGCTGATCCTTGATGATGGGAAAGCTGTGATCCACCAAGCCAAGTAGCCACCTCCTACGTTTTTCACTTTCTTGAAACCCTAATTAATTGCATGCCAATGATTCATTGCTTAACCAACAATAACCGGAGCCTTTATAATAATGTATTATTTTGTAGCAAATTATATAGGGATGGATGACTTACTGCAGCAAGAAGTTCAGCTGTGGCATTTAAGGATCTGGCTCCACTCTGACAACCCTGTTTCAGTTTCAAGGTCAGTAATCAAGGTCGACTCCACACTAAATGAGAACACATGACTAACATCAATATTGTTTGACTACTTTCCCTTCATTTATTAAGTAAAACAAGTGATCTTGTGGGTGTGTGTGGTTTAGGAAGTAAAGAGATCTTACCACAAGGATATCATCAGTTGGGCTAAGAAGGGAAGAAACTTGATTCAAGAAGTCTTCATTCTTCGCCCTTCCTATTTTATCACACATATATCACAAGGGTCTTAATTCACATAACATGACTAATATTTTATTGATTTTGATTACCTTGAGGCGTGATGAGCAAGTAGGGAACGTTGAGGATCTTAGGTGCAAGACAATGGCCTCTCCGAAACTCTTCCTCAGTCCTGCATGTGCAACTAGTAATTAAATGAACAACTTGAATTGATGCATGTAGATATATAGTGATGATAGTGCACCTAACATCAAGATATTGATGGTCGGATTGGAGGAGAGTCTTTGCTTGGATCACATCAACAGTAACAACTTCTTCTGGCTTTGACCTGCAGACTGATGGAAACATCTTCTTTACTTTCTTTTCTCTCTTTTTTGGTAACAGCTTCTTTACTTTCTCTTTACTTTCTTCTCAGGAAAAGAAAGATGGAGCTTTAGGAAGAGGGCGGAGGGTAATAAATAACCCGCACAGCAAACAAATATATAACATAAAATATTATTTTAAAAATTAAACTAGTGTTATTTTTTTTCATTTATACATACACATGGTCAATAGATATTGAATACTAGTAA
>CAJHQP010005315.1:0-46968 GCA_905132765.1 Moricandia arvensis | reverse complement strand
CCAGCATTGTCCTTTTGTTCATGCACTCATTGGCGTAGTGACCAAATCCTTGACATTTATAGCACTTGATGTTTCTTGACCGGTTGTTGGGTGCTGGAGTATTGTTCTTTTCATCCAGTGTGGTACTAGGAGGTCGAGCGTCTTCTTTAGGCTTATTGTTCAGTTTTTCATCTCGAGCATTGGTGGGTTTGGTGGAAGCACCAAACTGATTCCGTCCCACACCTCTCCACTTGTTCTGCTTCTCAATCAGAGTAGCCTTATGAAGTATCACCTCAATAGAATCAAACTCTTGCATCTCAATCCGGTCCTGAATGTCTCGATTTAAACCACCCTGGAACCTAGCCATAGTGGCTTCTTCTGATTCAACAACATCAGCCTTGATCATGAGATTATCCATCTCTTGATGGTAATCTTCCACGCTCTTGGTTCCTTGGTTCAACCTCCGTAGACGTTGATGAATTTCTCTATGGTAGTGGGTCGGAACAAACCTCCTTCTCATGACTTCTTTCATCTCATGCCAGAAAGTTATTTGAAGTTGCCCATTGCGTATCCTAGTGTTAGATACTGTTTCCCACCAGTTGATTGCATAGCCCTCGAACTCAATGGCGGCTAGCTTAACCAGCCTTTCTTTTGTGAAGTTTTGACACTTGAAAACAAGCTCAACCTTCTTCTCCCATTCAAGGTAGGCATTCGGATCATTCTTTCCCATGAAAGGAGGAATCTGAAGTTTGAGGTTGCTCAAGGTTTCTTCAGCCTGCGGTCGTCTTTGGTCGGGTCTATTCAACCGTCCCTTGCCTTCCGCGTCAGCTGGTTCATCGACAGCTCCTGGCATACCTCGTCTAGGTTGAATTGGTATATTTCCTCCGGGTGGAATAGCCCTACCTGCAGCATTAACATTTCAAGAGATATAACTTTAGCGTATATGCGTTCAGCATGGCCCTGTAACCTTCTCTCCAGGTTCCCTAGCATGGCTTCGAATTGTAACTGGTCGAGGACTATGCGTCGGGCAGGTGGTTCAACAGGGGGATCATCATCTCGTCGTTCATCAGCCATAGTTTCCTACCTAAGTTAAACCCAAAACACAAAAACTCAAAGTAGTTGAAAGTTAGAAAAAAAGTAACTCTCTCTCTCTCTCTCTCTTTTTCTTTTTTTAGACTCCTTGGGCTCTCTCAACAACCTTACCTTCTATGGTTCAACAGTGAGCAAGATTCCCAATCACCTAAGATTTGGAAAACCCTAACTCCTTACGTGAACTTAGATAGATAGATTGCATGATTTTTTGGCGTCAGATCGCCTTAACTAGCCTGACCGGATTTCTCCTCGGTCGACTGGATTTCTCCTCAGTCTTTCTTTGTTCTTATTCTTTGTTTCTTTTCTCTTTTTCTTTTGTTTTCTCTCTTTTTTTAAGGCTAGCCCGATCTGACTAGACCTTAGATAGATAGGAAAGAAGATATGGATGTGATGGAGCGAGAAACATAAACCCTTAATCCTTCAAGTGATTCTGATACCACTTGATACGACCTTGGATAGGTGTATAAACCCGGATCACTTGAAGTTGATGGTTTGTGATGAGTTTGAGATGGGAACAAGGCGTTTTGCTCTTGTTTGTTGGGTTGTTTCTTCACGCAAGGACGATGGAGGTTCCTTGAGTTATTTAGCTCCGGTGATCTATAAGAGTAACCTTGTATAGGATGATGCCTGATGGTATTCACGTAAGCAATAGAGTTAACTATCTGGTGATTGAAGATGGATGCTCAAAAGTTGAACAAGAAGAAAGGAATCTCGAGAGAGTTGTTTACAGAAGCTTTTAAGTTTTTTTATTGTAACTTGCAAAGAACACACAACGGCTTATATAGAACACCCAAACCGCCTATGACATCATTATCTAGAATAATTAATCTCTACCTAAAAAACTTAATTAAAAGATAATTCCCGAAAAACCAAAACCAAAACAATCTAGGATTATCAAAACCAAAACCAACTAGGATTACTAATCCAACACCAAATAGGATTAGCTAATCCAACACCAAATGGGTTTATGACCCATATTCCGAATCTTGGCAAACCATGAGGTTAAACAAATTTATCAGCCCAGCCTTCCTCTCATAAACCTCAAGCTTGTCTTCATCTTTTTATGAACTTTATCAAGAGTCCCAATGCTTTCGTAAGTACCTTGGCCTTTGATCTTGTGAATGTTCCACTTGAATAAACAAGTGGGTCTTCTCCTCTAGCTTCTGGATCAAGTTCAGTCATAGATGAATTCTGTCCCGATTACCCGTCCTTGTCTGACCCATGCGCGATGGTTCTTCCATGTTAGTAGCTGTCGGTCCATTTGAGCTTTGCTCCAACTCATCCTCTTGTTCGGAATGCCCCGAGGCTGATTCTGTTCCTATGCTGGCCTTATCAGGCAAGCCCGAAAATCTCTCACCTTCTCTATGCAGATGATAGTCTTTTCTTCTGTAGGGCAGATAGAGATGAATGATATGGTGTTTAGTAACCTCAATATTGTTCCCAGGGACACT
Organism: Moricandia arvensis; assembly: GCA_905132765.1. Taxonomy (NCBI): domain Eukaryota; kingdom Viridiplantae; phylum Streptophyta; class Magnoliopsida; order Brassicales; family Brassicaceae; genus Moricandia; species Moricandia arvensis. Next base: position 44,446 of record CAJHQP010005315.1, on the reverse strand, counting down.
TTAAGACTAGCGGTAACAGAAGCTCAGATATGGATGGAAGCACAATCCTCTCAAGTACAAAATATACCACCAAGTCGGGAAGTGGAATTAGCTATACCCCAAATCCAGGGATGCTGGTGCTTTACTTATGGTTCCTTGAAGGCTGGAGATATGTTTTTCTGGGCAAGGATGGTGGAGCACATTAGAAGGTTTTGAGGGTTTGATGGGGGCAAGAAATTTACGACCTAGTCTATCACCCTTGCATTCTGAGAAAGAGGCACTTATATGGGCCATGGAAAGCATGAGGAACTTAGGACAGATACATAGGACTTTTGCGACAGATTGTTCTCAATTGATGAAGATGGTTTCGGATCCCAAAGAATGGCCTGCTTTTGCAACATACCTGGAAGATATTCATTTCCTGAACGAGAGTTTTCGCTCACTCGGAGATAATCTATGTACCTCGAACGGAGAACAGGAAGGCTGATTGTCTAGCATGCAGTGCACGAAAGAAATTGTCCTTCGTCGTCCACATGAATGCAGAGCCGCCAACCTGGTTTACAGAGTCCTAGTTTAGTCTGTATAACAATGACAAAAAAAGACTGAGATAGGGATAGATGCAACCTCGCGCTGAAAGAATTTCAGCTCTGTTACTAGAAATGATGTAAGCCTAAACTATCAAAGGCGCACAAGATCCTTAGATCAAAGAGATGGGTTGATTTAACAACAAGGGTGGCTTTTCTAATCGATCTAATCGACTATAAAACTGACTGGATGGAAGTGATGATGATTATACTAGATAAAAAGGTTTTCTGACTTATTTAACAATCAAACACGAAGTAGGATGCTGTTTCCACAAGCAGACTAACTCGTCAGTCACCTAGACTAGTGAATCGACACAAGGCTTGATGATCAAATTCAAACAAAAACACAAAGACTTTGAGAAAAGAAACTGAAAATTTTATTATTTCTTGGGTAAAAGTTTTGTGCCTTAAAATGTCATATCTAATGAGCTTATATAGTGATCAGTAAAAGGATTAGAAAGCTACAGAAAAACAGAAAACGTCCTGAAAATTTAAAAACTAGCCGTCAGCCTTTAAATGAAAGGATCTCGACCAAAAGGAATGAGTTTCTTGTATCAGGAAAGTTTGGGGAAGATTCTAGGAGCTTTTGGGAGCTTCTAGTTGCTGAAACAACTCACCAATTCCAAGCCAAGAGTGAAGAATAGAGTCGTTAGGTTTGACTGCGAATCGGGTGTAAAGATGGTCAGTATTGCCTTCTTTGATTACATGTAATCCCCTGCTTGCTGGTGCAAGTTAAGAACATGACTGAATCTTCTGGACCTTTGGATGTGCCTCCTGAATGCATAAATATATCTCCTGGTTGCCAATGTTTGGTTTGCAAATGATGAAAATATTGACCTTCCAAATAAGGCTAGTTGGGCCACCTCTGACTTGTAAATCGTACATCTCCTAAACCATTAATCCTTTTGGTATGAAAACAATTTTCTGTGTGCTCTGGTTGAGTTTAAAATCTGTAGAAAGTGGTTTCACAGTTAAAACCTCCATGGTTGCAAAGATATCCTTCTTTGAATGAGCCTATGTCGCCGCTGGCTCCAATGTAGCTTGCATGGATTATCTCGTGAGTTGGTGATCCAGCTACTGACTTGAGGTTGTCATCACGTTTCTAGTGACCTACTTCTGAGTGGCAGAATTCAACATCTAAATCAATGTTGAGAGAGGTCTAATTCCGAATGGCAGGGTGTAACATCTAAACCGACATTGATAGTGGCTTACGACCGAGGGCTGAGTGCAATTTCATATACGATTGAGAGAATCTTACCCACAGGGGAAAAATCGATATAACATCCTCAAACCTCCGGGTTGAATGCAAGGATACATCCTAAGACCTCCAGGTCCTAAAGTTCTAGGTGCTAAAACTTCTGAGTTTAATAAATGATACACCTCAAACCTTCGGGTTCCATGGGAATGTATCCTCCAACCTACGGGTTACTGGGCGAAAATCCATAAAACCTACGGGTTCCTGGACGAAAATTCTTCCAACCTACGGGTTCCTGGACGAAAAGCCATCCAACCAACGGGTTCCTGGACGAAATTCCAGAAAACATACGGATTCTTGGACGAAAATCCATTCAACCTCCAAGTCCGTGGATGAAAGTCCATAAAACCTATAGGTTCCTTGACAAAAGTTCGTACAACTTCCGAGTTCCAGGATGAAAGTCCGCACAACCTCCGGGCTACATAGAATCATGTCTCTGAACCTACGGGTTCCAGGAGGATATAATTCTAAACCTTCATATTTCTAGATAACATGCCTAGGATCCTCCGGGTTCCAGGGAAACATGTCCTTAAACCTTTTGATGCATGAGAACATATCCCAAAATCCTCGGGTTTCAACAAGAAATATGTTGAAACTTCATGATGCCTCTTTGTAGCAGGATAAAAGGTCATCCAAGCATTGATAGTATCCTATCTCAGGGGGAAATCTTCAATGTGATACTCAGTTGAGAGTGGCCATGAGTAAATGGCAGAGTTCAATGAAAGTTTCCACCTTATTTACCAAGGAGGATACTACTGTTCACTAAAGACAACATGTCCAGGATATTGAATCCAGACCAGTAACGATTATATTATCTCCTGGTACCGGGATGATTCACGCTGAAGGTCCCCTGCCAATAGTCAAAGACAATCTTGAAACAAGGCAAGAAGCTACATCATCAAAACCGCAAGGAAACATGCAAAACACAACATGAACCAGCACGAAGACATAAACGTCACTACTGCATTTACAAGCTCAACAAAGATCACAATCTTGATAACAAGAAATAAAAGAAGTGTAAGCAAGACCAGTGGAATCAAGAACGAGGATTCTCAGTTTTGACCTCCAACCGGCAATGTGTAGCTGCAGAACTCCAAGGCCAACACCGAGATAGAGAGCCTCAAACAATGAAAAATCATAGGAGAAAGAGGTTGAGGTCGGCACAATCGATTGAAAGCAGGAACAACAGGGTCCGAAGCATGAGCATCACGAACAGCATGGTATGAAGCAGGAGCTTCACGAACAGTAGGGGCAGAAACCTGATCATCATCCTTCTCTATATGCTCACGGCCTCTCCATCAAACATTGGGTCGAATTTCTCTCCTACTCCAATATTAGGAAAACCATGATCAGACCCTCAGAATCTAGAATACAGCAAGATCCACGTGATTATCATCACCAAGACCAAACACATGTCCATTGAAGCACGTTTTTGAATCTATCTACATTGGTCCAGGCCACTACATCATGGCCATGGGGCATACCGGCGAATATAGAACATGATGAAGGCCATGCTCCTATATCGGACCAGGGATTCACACTCAGTCTCCTGGTTATACATCTACAACCAGGTTATGAATATTTCAGACCATGTGCATGTAAATTGAAGCACTACGACCAAGGCAATTTGGTGGGTTAGGCTTTAACATCATGTTTGAAAGACGAGCCGACATCCTACTTATGATTCAACAAGGAACTTCATGCCGTAATGCAACTTAGGAATTCCTTAGAAGAAAATCATGTTCTTTCCCACCATCAAACATGAAACCGGAACATAAGGGGCAAACTGTTGGGTAAAAAATAATCCAATAGCAAGAACCTAGGGGATAGAGCAGGACGCAGACCTATTGGTTCTTCCAGCTTTCGGCTTCCGGGTTACAGGTTCCAGGTTTAGGTTCAGATGATATCTCATGCATCCGAGTAAAGAGGAAAGCTTCTAGATATATATACACATATATGAACATTCACATATCCCAGGATATGGTCGAATCTTCCAAATCAAAGGAAAAATGGAAGTATTATTATATCTATTGTTATGTCCACGAAAAATTGGAAATATTCTATTATCTAACGATATACTGAATATTTCAAAATTATAACAGAGAGCCACGACTTCTATTATAAATATAAGGTTCATGAACCTAAAGAGGAGAGTCCAACACGTCCATCTACAGAGCTCACCAGTTCTATAGCAACCATTGCAATAATTCACACCTAGAAGACTATCTTCATTGACATGCATATAATGGGCAAATCCCTGTGAGTACTAACGATGAGATGAAGTTCAATGCTCAATGCATAACGTCTTCAACTCTATCTACTGGTTTAGTCCCCGATCTTCTGCCCATCAGCAAGAACATTCCATTCTCACTGAATCACATCGACACACCATGCTCACTGAAGCATATCGACTAGTCTACCATCTGGTTCAGCCATGGGCCCTATAGACCAGATGACTCCTATTAACTACAGAGCCACATGCTCACATGGCTACGCGTCTATCTAATCTATGCACATATCTAGGCTATGTGCCTCCAATAATATGAACTATGAATGGCTTGATCCTTCACGGAAGGGTGTATAGTCAAACCCTAAACCCTAAACTCTAAACTCTAAACCCTAAACCCTAAAGGCAACTATAAATTCAAACACTTTCAATAGTTCCTCGCCTAGACATCCAAATAACCCCCCTGGAAGCCTTTCTCCTCATCATCTGAGGCTGGAAGACCATGCGGTCATCGTTATAGAAAGGCAGCTCCTGCCTTGCGATCCATATTTCCTGCTGCTACCAAGACATTGACGACATATACATGCCAGTACCCATATGGTAGTATTCTAATGGCATGATCTCTTGGTTATTCTTTACTGAACAGGAGAAAACACTTTGAGAACTTGTCTCTTTTTTTCTATCATTCCGTAGAGCTGAACAAGAATTGCTTGTACCTTAAAATACCCTAACACTACCATCATATTTATCTATATCCTAAGTTCAGGATTCTAGTTAGCTACTCTAGAACACAAGCATTGAGATCAATTATGATAAAAAGATTCTTATGTATTTACCCTAGCAATTTATAATTAGCAATACATATATACCCTCATAAAACTCTAGCTCAAACAAAGAAGACTACTCAGACATAATCAAGCAAAGCATAATTATCGAAATAGAACACATAAATAGAATAAGGTAAGAAAACAATGTAGTTCCAATACAAATATCTGAAGGAGTTCTTCTCTTCTCTCCATAACTACTAAAAACTTCTAAGTATGGTGGAATAATTTGGGTATGGTAAAGAGGTTGTGTGCTGCCCCCAAACAATTGCAAAGCACATAAAATACTAGGTATAAAGTCGGTCAGGGGCAGTCTTGTAATTATGTGGAACTTGGGCTTCAAGTAGGTCACGAACAAGTCGGTACAATCCTTCGCACCGCTGTTGATCGATACCAATAGGGTGTTGTCGATTGACACACATCTCAAATATCCACTCTTTCTTCTGATTTTTCATCAGCTATGAGTTTCTTCATCATGAAACTCCAAAATGCTCCATAATCTTCACATTTCTCCAAAACGTTCCTAGACCTGAAACCACTCTAAAATAGACTCCAAACATATATAATAGATCCTAAAAAGCACATATAAAATGGGCGAAAACAAGTAAAATTCATGTTATATGAAGAATGGAGACCCGCATGACCAAGATGGTCATCTTCATAATGCAGCAGGTCAGAGATTGACTGATCAGGGGATTCTAATCCCTGAACCAGAGCAAGATTCTAGAGAAGCAGCTAAAGCTTTAGCTGCTCATAATGATGAAGTTTCTCGACCAATAACGTTGGCTGATTACTACCGCCCATATCAGTACTATGCCAATAGATATGCTTTTCATCCTCCTACTTTCCAGAGGCACGATTTCGAGGTGAAGCCTGCATACATTACACTTGTGGGACATACATCATACAATGGTCAACCGCATGAGCATCCGATAGACCATCTTGGGCGGTTCGAGGATCTAGTTTCTACAATCAAAGCCAGTGGAGTCCCTGAGGACTACCTTATTTGTACGCTCATCAAGGTACTCACTTGTTGGAGATTCTTCATAGTGTCTTAGGTAGCTACAATCACGAACTCTTACATCCTGGCCTGACATCAAAAACGCCATCATGCGCAATTTCTTTGATTATGCGCAGTCAAATGACTTTAGGAACGTAATTGCTACATTCACAGAAGAGGCTTAAAAATCTTACTTAAGATCATGGATCATGACATAACTGCTTAGTACTTTATTCAGAGGGATAGCTTTGGTTTAGCATATGGCTCTAGACACTACCAGTGAAGGAAATTTCAATACTACGAATCCAGAAGAAGATGTGAGACTTATTGAGAACTTGGCATCTAGCAATAGCACCAAGAACACTGACATACTATGGATTTTACCATCTTTCACCCACAGTATATGTGCTTTTAGATACTATTATATGTGTGTGGAGTCCGTTTTAGAGTCTTTTCAGGTGAAGGTATTTTTGGAGCAGTGTGGAGATAATGGAGATTTCTGGAGATTAATGATGAGGAAACTCGTAGCTGTTGAAGTATCAGAAGTCAGAGTCTAAATTTAGGAAGTGTGTTGATTGACAAAACATTCTTGGTATCGATCGACAGTGACTCGAGAGAATGAGCAGATTAGTTCATGACGGGCTCCAAGCCCAGAAGTCCCACATAATTACTAGATGACATGGGTGTTTTTATTGTTCTAGCAGGGTATAAATATTCTAAACAAATAAATATCAAATTAACCCTAGTCTTAACACACAAATAGTACTCTTTCCAAAAGAGATCACGTGTAGTACTTACAGATAGAATCCACAGAGAGCAATGGCACACAATAGATTTTTTACCTCTAAAGATTAAGCTAGGTGAATATATATATTGGTGGCAAAAATCAGTTAAGGAAATATTCCTTATCAAGAAGTAGATGCAATATGAAAATATGTTAATAATGCAAATATTGAAATATGCAAATATGAAAATATTATAATAAACTAACTTGATCAAATGTAAATATGCTAGATCTAGGGTTTCAAACCTAATGGATTATAGTGAATAGGAAACACGGTAATGTAAATATACTAGAACTCAAATATTAACTATTTTGACCCTTTTAACTCCAACTCTCGTATGAGAGAAAAAGGAAAGACCATCGATCGACGGCTAAGGCCTGATGTCGATCGACGGCTAAGGCCTGATGTCGATCGACGGTGAAATTAGAAGGAAGTGTGAACTAGATTTTACAAGTCCACCAGACTTATTAGACCAGCTCTCGCATGCGCCTAACAGCCTAGTTCAGTGGAGTCTATTCTGGCACAAAACCTACTCTTGTAGTCGTCCATGTCCTACTTTCGAGATCCTAGTTAGCTACTCTAGAATGCAAGCATTAACCACAACTCAATTGATGGATATTAACTTAACCTAGCAAACCTATTTTTGCGCTAATCCATGATTATTATCATTCAACCCTAAATCTAGATGACTACTCAGAAATAATCAAAGAAAGAACAATAGTCTGAATATAATGCATAGATAAAATACTTGGGTTCTAATAAAAATCTCTCTAAGGAGTTATGAATCTTCTCCCTTAAAAATCCTAAACTATAAAGCTTTGTAAGTTGTGTTAAGCGTTTCCTACGCTTGTACTTGCACACTCTGCATGCTCTCAATAGATAAGTATAAATGTAAAAACTCCAAAACTTCGGTTAAAATTCGTCCATGGCATTCTTGTCATTTGTCTTATAACTTGGGATTTTAAATCGGCGGTCTACGAATTGGATGTCGATTGATGAAAAGTGTGCAGCATCAATCGACCTTGGTCTTTTAACATTGGTCGACTCCAAGGTTGTGTCATCGATCGACGACAAGCTTGAACTTCGACTTCTCAAACGGTCAGCTACGGATTCTTCTCCTTTAAATGCTCCAAAAGATTCAAGTATCTCCATATATCTCCAAAACGTTCATGGACCTGTAAATAATCCAAAACATATCCTAGAAACACATAATATACCCTAAATAGAGCCTAGAACATGGCCTAAAAATGGTAATAAATAGGCTATATCAACTTCTCCAGACTTAACTTTTTGTTTGTCCTCAAGCAAACTAAGCTTGTGAAAGAGGTTTTGAAAAGCGGAGACTCACATAATGTCTAAGTATAACTGTCACCTTATTTTATTGCAACCACATCCTATCAAGTCAATCACAGAGAAACTTTATATACCCTATCATAGTATAGCAACCAAATCCAGTCTACTAACAATTTAGCAAATATTAGTCTGACTCACCCCTCTACTGATATCATTTCCTTGCATAAAATAAGATGTATGCCTTACCTTTGGAGTATCGATCAAAGGACACATGGACTTTACCTCTGCAAGTATCTAACCAACTAGGTACAAAGTCTTCTCTGATTCTTTTCTTCCCCATTTTTTCTCTGAATCTTTATTAGATCTCAAACTTAATGGAAAATGATGCTTATACAGTCCATCTTGCCATCTCATTTTCGATTTCTTCTTCTTTTTCTTTTATTTTCTATTTTTTATTTATTTATTTATTTTTTGCTTTTTGGGCAAAGTTGTAGGTAATGTACCTACCCCTTGCTTCCAACAATGTGTGATCGTTCCTCTAAAATAGAATAGTGGGGTCATCGGTAATGTACCTACCCCTCTGCATCCTGGGAAGTCATCTCAATCTTTTAAGCTATTAGGTAGGTAAAGAGAAAGAGAGAAGGGAACCAACCGTGCAATGACTTGTACCTACAGACTTGCAGAAGGAAATGTCAAGATTAGTTTTGGAAATTAGCTTTGGTTCCTTCAAACTTTCTAAGCAAGTGTGATATAGTGGCAGGATGATCCACTTTGTTATCTCTAGTAATCTTTCCAAACAACTTTCGAAAAATGGTACTAAAGTGTGGTTAGTCAATAATAAATCATGATCATAATCCCCTTCTTGACTCAATAAAACTTTTTGAAAAACTTATATATATAAAGCTCGAAACAAATTAAATAGCATTAGCAAACCTCCCCCAGACTTAAATTGTATTGTCCCTATCTAATCCGTCCCGGATTGGCTAGGAAATATTTAATCATAAGTAAATATTGTACGTAGAAAACTCGATACCAGACTCTATAAAAGACCGATGGTAGGCATGTATGGTCGGTCGATGGTCGCGATCCAATGTCGACTGATGGTGCCCCTATGGTGTCGGTCGATGGTTGACTCAAACAGAATATAAAACAAAGTACAACTTGAAATGAATAGTAGTATAACTAAAAAAGAAATAAAAGTTTACTAAACAGTGGGTTGCCTCCTACTCAGCGTTTGGTTATAGTCTGACGCTCGACGTTGTGAACTTTCTGACTAGTATTGAGGTAGATCAACACTTGGAAAACAAGCGTTTACATCTTCTTTGTTTTTCTGAAACCATGTACTAATGAAGTTCCTTATTGCCTCATCTCCTCTAGTTTTCTCATTCCTTGTAACTGCTCTGGCAAACTCCACTGAATGCATTCCCCCTTGTAGTCTCTCATAATGCGCTGTAGCATTCTAAGTCTGGCAGCTGTAGTCTTTGATAAATCTTCTAATTGCTGAGAAATATCTTCCTTAATCAGGCTCTGAGAAAAAGCAATCTCATCAAACATATGTTTCTGCTGCCGTCTTATGTTCGTTTTCTTAAGTGTTGATCGATGGCCTGATGTTGTCGTCGAACGATGCTCGTCCGTCTGCTCCAATCGCATGATGTCTCTGAACAGTATCCAAATCTTGCTTCATCTCATCCATGCGTGCAGTCAGACCGGTGAGGCAGTGGTCTATAGGATAATAGACATCATCCAACCTCTTGTAGAAATTATCCAGTGACATCTCTTGAGCTTTGTAGATCTCATGCACAATATCATCAATCTCTTATGTTGTATGTCCTTTGATTCTTCATAGTGATCTTTGCTGCATGATCTAGTAAACATATTTAGCTCTGCTCAAACAGATTAGCTCTCTCTTAAACTGCTCTGATGTCATTAGCTTGCACATTCACTACTCTTCCGTCTGTAGCTCGTGCATTACCATTCTCATCTATGTAGATGCCGATACTCATATTTCTTTTCCCAATGGAAAAGCTTGTTGCCCTCAGCATCAAAAGCTCTTGTACCTTGAGCGAACGCCAGTCGATTGATGATGGGTTGATCATATCGATGGATGGTGGAAATTTGTAGGCATTGGAAGGACAAAATTTGTGTACCTCCAAAAAGCGTTTGTCGATTGATGCTCGGTGAGTGCCGTCGATCGATGGATGCTTGAAAGTGTATGGAACATTACGAATCGTCTCGTTCTTCTGCTCCTCAATGTTGATCGATGTTGTATGATGCGTGTCGATCGATGGCTGCTGCTACTGTCCAAATATTTTACTTGATCCATTAGCCATAATAAGGGCATCTGCTACATCCTCCTTGGATAAATGTAGGATTCTCCCATGAAGAGCCTGTGCACGTCCCTCTAGGTCTCTGAAAATTCTGAACTCATCCGGTCTAAGATTACCAATATCTGTAACTTCTGCTCCATGTTCTGGTTCGCGTCTGATGTGGTTCGATGGTCAGGATTAACTAGTGATCGATGCTTGATTATCCACTCTCGCGTTCATCACCCAACCATCGTCTTATGATGTTAGGACGCGATATTCAATCTGCTCTTCCTCTCTATAATCTGCATTGTATCCTTCACATACTGGACGTGTGTCGATTGATGGTATATGGTGACCGTCGATCGATGCTCGATAACCAGACTGTTGCGCAAAAAAGTTTCCAGCTCCATTAGACATGGCAAGAATATTTGCTATATCTTCCCTCACGACAATTAGTAGAATGCCATCCATAGCTCTTGCGTGACCCTTTGGATCTTTCATGATACTGAATTGATCTGGTTGTAGATATCCATATTCTTTCTCGCGTTCTGCAGCTGAATCTAATTTGGATGCAGCTTCTAGGTCAGTATCAATCTATGGTTTATGGTTACCGTCAATCGATGTTGAATTCCCGAGTTGATGGGAAATATGAAAAGTGTTAGCCTCTTCCATAGAAATACTACGATACTCGATTATCTCTTCTTCTCTGTAGTCTTCGTCGTACTCGGGTAGGCTGTGTTGTAACTACCATCTGCGTGGCAGCCGTTGATCAGTTCTGGATGATGGTTATTGGTTGATAACAAAGGGTGGGTGTCGACCGATTGTTGAACTACAAGCGCATCAATCGATATTCTAGGCTGGGTGTCGATCGATATTCTGGGTTGGGTGTCGATCGATGCTCCATCTTCCGACTCTTCATTGAAGTCATAATCGTAGAAGCATGTGGCGACAAGTTCTGCATCATCACACAGTTCAATTAGAGAAGCCTTGTTCTTATTCTTGACAGGTTCATAGAAAACATTTTGATCAATTAGAGATAGATACACCTTTTTAATTTCATATAGCAGATAGCTCCCACGGTAGCCATGAATGCTCTCCCAAGTAGTAGTGAAGAGTTCCAATCTATCATGATGTCCATCACGTGGAAGTCTACTGGGACTAGGGCGCTGATAATCTGTACTGGAACATTTTTTTCCATCCCTCATGAGTTCACTTTGGCGCAGTCTACAAATGTGAAGGAACCATTGGAGGGTTCCACTTTCAGGTTCAGCTCCTCTGCCATAGTTTTTCGCATAATTCTCACTGATGATCCAATATCACAGAGGGCATTGGGGTATTTGTTGCCCTTGATAAAGCATGGAACCACGAACTTCCCAGGGTTATTTTTCTGTTTCAGACAAGTCCTTTGTTTCATCTTTCCTCTAAGATGATTAAACATGATCTTTATATCATCTTATGTCGCCCTTGTTTCCCTGAAAAACATCCACAACCATGAGTATAATAAGCTTCATCAAAAGGAGTATCTAAAGGAATTTTGAAAACTCTTTTGGTAAAGCTATCCATCTCTTTTTCATTGGCTTCGCTAGGTAGATGTTTGGGGATATTTTGCTTCCTCTTGGAGTGTCCCTCATCTTCTCTATCAAGATCCATACTTTCAGATGTGTCAGTATACTATTCTGAAACAGTTCTGGTTGGACGCACAATTAGATTTGCAGCAATGCTTGGGAGTCGGACCGGCTTTATCATCTATCGATCGATGCTCAGGTCGCACTGTCGATCGATTCCTCTATCTATATGTCGTTTGATTGTCTCGTGTTGGTGTCGATCAACGTTATTCGATTCACACGAAGCTACTGATGCTGCAGGTTTCTCTGGTCGATCGATGCTCATTGCTTCGTTTCGATCGACACCAATGTGAACTGCCGAATGACATCGAACTTTCCACACAAAAATCTCCATCTTGGAGACTTTTCCTCTCAACTTCCTGCCCAAAATCATAATCAATCAATGCATTGACGTGGTGCTTCTATCCAGCCTCTATTTTCCCCTTGATCAGGCTCTCATTATGATGGTTTCACTCGTTTGCAGCACTTGATTCTTCTGCTTCTTCACATGGGTGTTGAAATTTTTGAACTTGGTGTTGAAGTTGAGGTACAGCCCATCTATCTTCCATTGAAATCCACATTCATTTTATGCTGTCCCTCTACAACTCTGTCAACCATTGCTTCAATCTTACTTTCTTGAGTCTGTAGAGGAGGATTCTGGTAGTAAGAAGATCCATAAGTTTTGTTGTTGTTGAAGGGTTTTCGCTGTGAACCTTGAGTAAAGTTGCTCCTTTGACCATTCCCATAGGAGTTCCTGTTGAAACATGGATTCCGTTGTCTCTGGAAACCATTCCCATCAATGTAGTACACATCCTTTTCTTCAATCTCATCATCTCCTACTCTATTGCTTCTACTTCTGCAAAATTGACATGCTTCCTGAAGAATTTATGGACACTATTCAGTTTTCCCTTCACTCTTCAAGCTAATCCTTGCTCATATGGCTTGAGCTCGATTACTAGACAAACTCGCAGAGGCAGTTCGTTCTCTTTTTCAAACATTGTAAACTGAACTACGTTCGGCATGGTCCTTGAAAAGGGTGTGTAGGAAGCTTTCCACAAGTTTCAATCCAAAATCAATAAAATCTTTTTTGTATTTCTTTTCATCTCTTGCTAAACGAGTTGCGGGTCACATAGGTGGTTATGTTAGCGAACTTAGTTAGGTTTTTATACCTATGCTATTTGATTTCCGTTATAATTCCTTTTACAGATGAACTTCTTATATGTTTTTGTCTCTGGAATGCTCATATGCAAATTCAGAAAAGATCTAATTTTTTTTATAAATTCTTCTTGTTTTCTTTTTGATATTTTCCGCATTTATTTGATCGCTTTTTGTTGGCCCTCGTAGAGAATCCGGACCTCAAGGAAGGCTACGCTTTCTTCTGCTAACTAATTGGACAGTCTTAATTTTGGTTCCCACAGCTCTCGCAAGAAGTAAAGATGTATTCCACTCTATATTGATGTACATCATCTGGAAATTTACTAGAAATATTAGTAGTTTAGACAATTTCAATTTCTAATAATCTTACAATCAAAACCTTTATTTATAGCTTGCCTAGCTTAGCCAATAGAAATATAGAAATATTTTGTGTACCCTCGCTCTCTGTGGATTCGATCCATAAGTACTGCAATTTGACCTCTCTTAGCAAGAATAGTTCTTAGGGTTAATTTGATAGATTGTCTACGTTAAAATAAACCTTAACCCACACGCTGTCAAATTTGGCGCCGTTGCCCGGGCGCAAGGATCGCCATTAGATTTATTTTCTAGGGTTTAGTCTAGGCTTTTTCTTTACTACGAGTTATTAAAAAAAAAAATTTTGTCTTTCAGGTGCATGCCCAACAGTACCAAAAGCAACAAGAGCAAGGAATTACTCTTCTCAAATCCAGTTGTAATCAAACGCTTCATCCGCAAACAGATATGACAAGCATCGATCAACCGTAGTACTCAACCGCCGATCGACATTTCTTCACGACCAACATCGATCGACATCACTAACACGACATCGATCCACGGTAGCTCGCGAGTTCAGATGGTTGTGACTTTAGTTGTGGTCCAAGATGAAAGAGGAGACATGTATGACCTTGAAGGTCATCTGCGTAATGCCACATGTCAAAGAATTGATGATCAGGGGGTTGTATCCCCAAAGTAGAAGTAGAAGCAAACGCTGCAGTGGCTCGACCTGAAGCTAAAGCCGAAGCTGCTCAACGGACGCTGGCATACTGCAATCGTCCATACTAGTTCTATGCTAACAGATCCACTATTCGTCCTCTAGCTTTCCAAAGGAAAGACTTTCAGATCAAATCGACTTTCTTTGCACTTGTTGCGTAGACACCCTACCATGGATCGCGACATGGGCATCCGATGGATCATTTGGAGCGGTTTGAGGATCTTGTATCTGCTATTGAAGCCAATGGAGTCCATGAGGACTATATGTTTTGTAAGCTTTTCAAGTACTCACTTTCTGGAGAGGCTTCACATTGTCTTAAGCAACTACCACCAGGATCACTGACATCCTGGACAGACATCAAGAATGCATTCCTGCACAATTTATTTGAAGTTGCGCGAGCAAGGGTCTTGAGAAGCAGAATCGTTAGATTCACACATGAACTAGGAGAGTCATTCAGAAGCTCTTGGTTCATATTCAGGTCCTACTAGAGAGACTGCCCACACCACTGTTTCAACAAGGTGAAACTACTTAGCACTTTCTTCAGAGGTATTTATTTACAATACCATATGGCCTTAGACACAGTTAGTGAAGGGAATTTCAGAACTAGAGTCCAAAAGAAGTAACAAGGAATATTGAGAACTTGGTGTCTAGCAGTAGCACCAAGAACACTAATTATGAGAGGAAGAAATCAGCTTCATCTTTAACTAAGGAGAAGATAGATGAAGTCAAAGCAAAGCTAGACAATGTACAAAATTTTCTCAGGAAGCGAGAAGTATAAGCCATGGAAGAAGAAGAACAAGAAGATCTGAATTTTGTTAGTGGAAACAGCTTCCAGAGACATGGAAATCAGAGCTACAACAGAAACTCCTATGGTGGCAACAGGAGTAACTACAACCAGAATTCACAGCAGTAGAGGCTTAGCAACAACAAAGGGAATTTTGGATCTTCTTATCATAACCCACCTCCAGAGACTCATGAGAGAAAGTTAAAAGCAATGGTTGATAGAATATTGGAGAAATAGCAGCAGATGACTGTGAATTTCAATGGGAAGGTAGACGCTATGTACATCAACCTCAACACAAAGTTTGAGACTCTCATAACTCATCTCAAGAAGTTGGAGAATCAAGTGGTGCAGAAAAGTCAGGCCATTCAGAGACATGAGACCCTGATTAAGGAGAAAGGGGAAGTTAGTCAGAAGCACCACGTCAGTGCATTGATAGGTGATGATTTTTGAAAAGAGGTCAAGAGAGAACATCTCCAAGAAGGAGATTTCTGAGTAGAAAGTGCTATGTCTTTCGGTAGTTCGCATTGGTGTCGATCGACACCTGAATCTGAGCATCATTCCTCAGAACCTTCAGAGTCTGTAGCTTCCTGTGAGTTTTTGAATATCGATCGACGTCAAGAAGAAAACATTGATCGATGTTCTCCAACAGCATAACCAGTTCATCTACAAATTCTAAATGCAAGCTTGTTTGTCAGACCTTTGAGTATGGAGACTCAAGAATAGAACGCTGATACACTTGAGCCAATGATAGTTGATATGGAAACAAAAAATACCTCATAAGGAAATAGAGGATTCCTAAACATCTATGCAGAGAAGCAACTGACAAAGAGATGGATGGCTTTGCCAAAAGATTTTTTAAAATTCCTTTCAATACTCAGTTTGATGAAGCGTACTATACTCATAGATTGTGGATCTTTTTCGGGGAATCCTAGGAGACAGATGAGGACATAGAGCGTATGTTCAATGGCCTAAAAGAGAAGCTGAAGCAAAGGACCACTTTCAAGAAGAAAATTGACCCTGGGAAGTTTGTGATTCCATGTTTTGTCAAAGGCCACGAATATCCCAATGCCCTCTGCGATATTGGTTCAGCAGTGAGCATCATGCCTAGAGTTATGGCAGAGAAGTTGGGCCTAAAAGTGGAGCCTTCTAGTGATTCATTCACTTTTGTGGATTTCTCCAAAGTGAGGGATAGCTAGAGATATCCCAATGCAGATTTGCAACGCCTTAGTCCCAATAGACTTCCATGTGAGGGATATAAAGATTGACTAGAATTCTTCCTTACTCCTTTGAAGAGCATTCATGGCTGCAGTGGGAGTTATCTGCGACATGAAGACAAACATGGTGTATATATCCTTGAATTATCCAAATAACTTATATGAACCTGTTAAAGTCAAGACAAAGGCTACTCTAATAGAATTGGATGATTATCCAGGCTTAATCGCTATATTCTTCTGCAACTACGACCAATATGAGGACTCTACCAACACAGCAGCGATCGATACCCAACCCTTGGTATCGATCGACGGCAACTACATCCAGAACCTGCACGAAACCCACCCTTCAAAATCGATCAATACCCAACCACTGACTTCGGTCGACGTTCATGCCACAGATCAGAATGATGAAGACATTCAAGAATACATAGTCGTCATTTGATGGTAATACCGTGAGATGTCTAACCCAGATTATAACGCTTCGTATTTTGAAGAAGAAGAAGTCGAGTACCGTGCTCTTGCACTAGAGGAGGCTGGAAATTTCAGAGGTTCCTATGGATCCTGGAATGCAGCATTGATCGACGGTGACTCAATACCATCGATCGACGACAATCCGGTAGGATACGATGAAGATTATAGTTATCTCAGACCAGATGAGTTTGGAATTATGAGGGAACTAGATGAATATGCACAAGAGATGGATGGAAGACTTCTCAATGTACCAAGGAAAATATAGGTGACATACTTTCCACATTGTTTCGATGAACCAACTTCCTAGTCTAGAGGTCCAAACGTCAAGCTTAAGACTATAACCAAGCGTTGACTGGGAGGCAACCCAATGTGTAGTAAGATTTAATTTGTTTTTTTATTTAATTATTAATTATGTTTTTATTTAATTTGGGTAACACTTCACCATCGGTTAACAGCATGGATGGTTTACCATCAGGCAACACTCATCACTCACCATTTGTCGACACCCTTTACGGAGTTTGGTAACCTCGACTTTCTCTCTATCGTTTACTTATGATTTAGTTTTTCCTTAAACAAACTGGATGGGATAGCATAGGGGATGATGTTATTTAAGTCTGGGGGAGATTTGAGATTTTCTGATGCTTTTATCTATTTTGAGCTTTTATTTACTTAAGTTTTCCAAAAAGTTTTTATTGCGTCAAGAAGGGGATTATGATAGAAATTATTGACTAACCACACTATAACACCATTCTTAGACATTTTGATTGAATAGTAGAGATGCAAAAGTGTATCATCATGCCATTAAAACGCACTTACTAAGAAAGTTTGAAGGAACCAAAGTTGATCTCTAACCAAGTACTGACTACTTTGCTTGCTTTGGGGCTTGGTATACATCGAATCAGATTCATTCTGCAAGTTTGTAAGGTAATAGTATGTGTATTTTTGATTTCCCTTCTCTCTCTCTCTCTCTCTTCATGATCTATAGGAAAAAAGATTGAGATGATTTCCTAAGACGCAGAGGGGTATGTACATTACCGATGACCCCCACTACTCTAATTCAAATGAATGATAAAACATTGTTGGAAGTGAGGGGTATGTATATTACCATCGACCCACTATTCTCCTACAACTTTGCCCAAAAAAATCGAAAAAATGAGATAGCAAGATGGACTGTATCAGTATCATTGTCCATTGATTTTGAGATCTAAAAAAATTCAGAGAGAGAAGAGGGAAGAAAGGGATCAAGAAAGACTTTATACCTATGTATGCAGATTTACAGGAATTGAGTCCATGTGTCCTTTGATCGATACTCCCAAGGTAAAGCATGCACTTTATTTTTATGCAAAGAAATGAGATCAGTAGAGGGGTGAGTCAAATTAGTATTTGTTGAGTTGCTGGTAGAATGTATTTGGTTGCTATACTAGGATATGGCATATAGAGTGTCACTTTGATTAGCACTATTTGATGTGGTTGCCATATAGTAGGGGTGATAGTTATACTTATACATTATGTGAGTCCCTGTTTTTCAAACATCTTTCACAGGTTACCTTTGTTTTGCTCGAGGACAAGCAAAAGGTTAAGTCTGAGAGAGTTGGTATACCTTGTTATTTACCAGTTTTAGACCGTCATGTGGACTCTATTTGGAGTCTACTATGTGTGTCTGGACTGTGTTTTAGTGTCTTTACAAGTCAAGGTACATTTTGGAGTATTACGGAGATCATGAGCTAGGTAGAGTATTAAGAGGAGATATCTAGTAGTTGTTCACATTCAACTAAGTACGAGTTGAAGTCAAGCATGACCATCGACCGACAAACCATCCTTGTTGTCGATCGACAGCCCACTCGTGGAGTATTGCCCCACTTCAAGCCAAGTCAAGACAAATTATGAGAATACCCCTGGATGATTTTTGACCTAGCTTATAAGGGTTTTGCCATTGTTTAGGTAGAAAAACATGCACTTTACAGTTTTACAGCTTTTAGTTTTCTTGCATAATGTTCTTAGTAGTTTAAGGGAGAAGATCTGAACTCCGTCATAAATTTGTAGTGGAACCCCGTTTATTATTCTATGCATTATATTATTCAGTTTATCATGGTTTCTATGATCATATATAGGTCGTTCACCTATTAGATTTAGGGTTAATAATGGTATTGATGAATTAGTCCCAAAATAGGATTGCTAGGATGAAGTAATACCAATCTTTGGAATTGTGTTTAATGCTTGCGTTTTGTTGGTGGAAATAGTTTCCACATACATGGAAATCAGGGCTACAACAGAAGTTCCTATGGTAGCAACAGGATCAACTACAACCATAATTCACAAAGCAAGTTAGAAGTTATGGTTAATAGAGTATTGGAGCAGGAGCAGCAGATGACTGTGAATTTCAATGGAAAGAAAGACGCTTTGTACATCAACGTCAACACAAACTTTGAGATTCTCAACACGCACTGGTTTCAATCAACCCTCGAATCTGAGCATCGGTCGACGGAATCCTCAGCGTTAGTAGCTTCGTGTGAGTCTTCAAACATTGATCTACGTAGAGACATCAACATCGATCGACGGTCTTCAATAGCAGAACCAGTTCGTCTACCAAATCTGAATGCAAGCTTGTTTGTCAGACCTTCGAGTATGGAGACTCCATAACGGAACGATACACCCGAGCCAATGACAATATATAAGGCAACACAAAGACAGCCAGAAGGAAGTAGAAGATTCCTAAACATATGCGCTGAGAAACAACGAACAAAGAGATGGATGATTTTGCCAAAAGATTTTTTAAAATTACTTTAGATGCTCAATTTGATGAAGCGTACTATACTCATAGATTGTGGATGCTTTTCAGGAAATTGAAGGAAACATAAGAGGACATAGAGCGCATGTTCAATGGCCTCAGAGAGAAGCTGAAGTAAAGGACCACTCTCAAGAAGAAAAGTGACCCTGGGAATTTTGTGATTCCATGTTTTGTCAAAGGCCACGAGTATCCCAATGCCCTATGCGATACTGGATCAGCAGTCAGCATCATGCCTAGAGTAATGGAAGAGAAGCTGAGCCTGAAAGTGGACCCTTCCAGTGATTCATTCACTTTTGTGGATTGCTCCAAGGTGAATTCAGGAGGAATACCAGAGACGTTCCAGTGCAGACTTACAACGCCTTAGTCCCAGTAGACTTTCATGTGATGAATATAAAGATTGACTGGAACTCTTCCTTACTCCTTGGAAGAGTATTCATGGCCACAATGGGAACTATATGCGACATAGAGACAAACAGGTTTTATCTATCCTTGATTGATCCAAATAACTTTTATGAACCTGTTAAACTCAAGACAAGGCTCATCTGATAGAATTGGGTGATGATCCAGGTTTAATCGCTACATGCTTCTGCAATTACGATCAAGATGAGGAGTCTGCGGACACAGCATCGATTGATACCCAACCCTCGGTATCGGTCGAGCTACATACAAAACCTGCACGAAACACACCCTTCAGAATTGATCGATACCCAACCACTGACATCGGTCGACGGTCATGCACATATCAGAATGAAGAAGACACTCAAGAAGACATAGTTACATTGGACAGCAATACCGTGATATGGTTAACCCAGATTACGATGCTTCCTATTTTGAAGAAGAAGCCAACGAGTACCATGCTCTTGCACTAGAGGAGACTGGAAATTTCAGAGGATCCTACGGAACCTGGAATGCAACATCGATTGACTGTGAACCAATACCATCTATCAACGAAAATCCGGTAGAATACGATGAAGATTATGGTTATCTCATACCAAATGAGTTTGGAATTATGACATGCTTTCCACATTGGTTCGATGAACCACCTTCTTAGTCCAGAAGTCTAAACGTCGAGGTTAAGACTATAACCAAGCGCTGTGTGGGAGGCAACCCACTGTGTAGTAAGTTTTAATTTGTTTTTTCATTATATAGTTATTCATTACAGTTTTTATTTAATTACTTTAGGTTTTCAAAGGAGGAGTAGAAAACTTTGAAACCACCGGTCGACAGCAACACCTCCCCATCGGTCGAAGGCTTGGATGGTTTACCATCGATCGACACTCAACACACACCATCGGCCTACACTCTTTACAGAGTTTGGTAACCTTGACTTTCTCTCTACCTTTTACTTATGATTTAGTTTTTCCTTAACTGAATCGGACGGGATAACAATGGTGAAAGTGTTATTTAAGTCTGGAAGAGGTTAGGTGATGCTTTTATTTATTTTGAGCTTTTATTACTTAAGTTCTTCGGAAAAAAAGTATTTAGTCAAGAAGGGGATTATGATCAGAACTTATTTATTGACTAAACACACTGTAGTACCATTCTTAGACATGTTGATTGCATAGATTACTAGAGATGGTAAAGCGGATAATCATGTTATTAGATCGCACTTACCAAGAAAGTTTGAAGGATCCAAAGCTAATCTTTAATCTAATACTGACTATTTTCTTACTTTGGGGCTTGGTATACATCGGATCAGATTCCTTCTGTAAGTTTGTAAGGTACTAGTTTGTGTATTTTTGATTTCCCTTCTCTCTCTCTCTCTCTCTCTCTCTCTCTCTCTCTCTCTCTCTCTCTCTCTCTCTCTCTCTCTCTCTCTCTCTTCAGGATCTATAAGTGAAAGGTTGAGATGTTTCCTGAGATGCAGAGGGGTTGTTACATTTTCGATGACCCCACTATTCTAATTCAAAGGAATGATCACACATTGTTGGAAGCGAGGGGTAGTTACATTACCGATGACCCCACTATTCGCCTACAACTTTGTCCCCAAAAAAAAATCAAAAATGGGATGCCAAGATGAAATGTATCAGCATCATTGTCCATTGAGTTTGAGATCTAAATAAGATTAAGAGAGAGAAGAGGGAAGAAAGGGATCATGAAAGACTTTATACCTATGTATGCATATTTGCAGGAATTGAGTCCATCTGTCCTTTGATCGATACTCCCAAGGTAAAGCCTGCATTTTATTTTATGCAAAGAAATGATATCATTAGAGGGGTGAGTCAATTTAGTATTTGTTGAGTTGCTGGTAGAATTGATTTGGTTGCTATACTAGGATAAGGCATATAGAGTTTCTCTTTGATTAGCATTATTTTATATGATTACAATATAGTAGGGGTGATAGTTATACTTATACATTATGTGAGTCCCCGCTTTTAAAACCTCTTTCACAAGCTACCTTTGTTTTGCTTGAGGACAAGCAAAATGTTAAGTATGGGGGAGTTGATATACCTTGTTATTTACCAGTTTTAGACCATCATATGGACCATATTTGGAGTATACTATGTTTGTTTGGAATGTGTTTTAGAGTCTTTATAGGTCAATGTACGTTTTGGAGTATTATGGTGATCATGGAGCATGATAGAGTATTTAGAGGAGATATATAGTAGCTGTTCACATTCATCTAAGTACGATCGAAGTCAACCATCCCATCGGTCGACTGAGCATCCTTGCTATCGTTCGACGGCCCACTCGCAGAGTATTGGCAGACGTCAAGCCCAAATTAAGACAAATTACAAGAATGCCCCTGGATGAGTTTTGACCTAGTTCATATGGGTTCTACCATTGTTTAGGCAGAACACCACGCACAAGTATTACTTTATAGCTTTTAGTTTTCTTAAATTAAGTTTTTAGTAGTTTAGGGGAGAAGATCTGAGCTCCTTCAGAGATTTGTATTGGAACCCCGTTTATTATTCTATGAATTATATTATTCATTTATCATGTTTATATGATCGTGTCTGGGTAATTCACCTGTTAGATTTAGGGTTCATAATGGTATTGATGAATTAGCCCCAAAATAGGATTTCTAGGATGAACTAATATAATTATTTGGAATTGTGTTTAATGCTTGTGTTCTAGAGTACCTAACTAGAAACTTAAACTTGGGACATGGACAACTACGAGAGTAGGTTCTGTGACATAATTTATTCCCTTGATCTAGCTTGTTAGATGCATGCGAGAGCTTTCCTAATTAACGTAGCAGACGAACTTCTTGTCTGAATAGCGTTGATCAACACTCGGCCTTAGCCGTCGATCGACATTCTACTCCTCTGTCCGCATAAGAAAGTTGGGACAAGAGGGGGTCAGACTAGTAAACGTTATTGTCCTCGAATATTAACAATTATATGCATCTTATTTGTTATAATTATGTTGCATGAAATCCTATATCTATCGTTTTTCATATTCAAATTAACTTTATTATTTTAGACAATTCCTTTTTCGGGTAATTTTACAATCAAACATCTTATTTATAGCTTGCCTAGCTTAGCCATTAGAAATATAGAAATATATTGTGTGCTCTCGCTCTATGTGGATTCCGTCCCTAAGTATTGCAATTTGACATCTTTTGGCAAGAGTAGTTCGTAAGGTTAATTTGATAGATTGCATACATTAACATAAACCTTAACCCGCACTTTGTCAATAGCACTGGTTTACACTGTCAAATAATAAATGTGGTGTTGAAGCTGTCAAAGAATAAATGTGGTTAAGGAGCTTAGCAGAAGAGGTTGGTTTTAAGCAAGATATTGTTGAGATATTGTGTGATTCTCAAATTTCATTGTGTCAAGCAAATAACAATGTGTATCATGAGAGGACTATCAGAAAAATATGCACTTCATTAGGGATATTATCGTTCAATGTGTTGTAAATGTAAAGAACATTTGTACTTCAAGGAATCCTGCTAATATTTAAACCAAGGTGGTTCCTGCTAAGAAATGTGAGGAGGCGGTGGACTTGGTAGGTATGACCGAACACTAAGGAGCATCAGTGTTGCCAACAGTATATGGGTTTGCATGACCTAAGTAAGTAGATCATGTTTGATGTCATCAAGGTGCATTTTGTTGTGATTCGTCAAGGACTTCACCAAATAATCCATTATAGACTTAGGAAATTAAACAAGTTCAAATAGCTTAATCCATGACAGGGAAGTCATATTATGAAAAGGAAATATCATTTTCATTGCGTTAAGGAAGTTGATAGTATCCTCAAAATATTACTTTATGGTGTTATGGAAATTGAACATATTTTGGAAATATTTTTAATAAGTTTTATGGAAAGAGGTGAAAAACCTTAATCCAACTAGATCAATGTAATTAACGTTATCTATTTAATAGGAGCTCGTGTGGTCTCTTCTTTCTTATGCAAGTAAATTGATTTGTAAACTTGAAAGAGGAAGAGATGTCTAATCTTTTGTTCTAAAGATTATAGTGGACTGCCTCTTGTTAGACCTAAGAGATGTAGCCAATTTAGGTGAACTTTTTGGTAAACAATTACATATGTATATCTTATAGCTTTTTATGCATTCTTCTAATACTATTTTCAGTTTACAATTTTTTGTTATTTGACCTATGTCAGCGTGTTGGCGAGTTTATACATGTAATTCTTATTCTAGATCAAACTATAGTGGCCATCATATCTCAACAAAATGAATTATTAAAATTTATGGTTTTCTTCAGATGGTCAAATTAGTTAATACCTTCAATATTTATTTCGTTTATCATTCATAATTTAATCGATCACGTTAATCAAAAATACATTCAAACTATTGCAAGTGGACTATACATGGGAATTAAACATTAATTCGAGTCTGTGAAGCTATCCATAAAACTCTGGCTACAAAAGTTGAACCAGTTTATAATATAGCGTGGCATCTAGTGATCCATATATTTATGGGGTCGGCATTCGGATAACCATTCATATTGGGATCGGATACTTTGAATTTTGGAATATTTCAGTATAGGTGTATAGAATATGTGTGGATATTTTTACACTTTGGATTGGTTCAGCTATTTATAGTCTGGATTCAGATAATTCGAATATGTTTTGCTTATTTAAAACTAATTAAATGATAAGATCGAAATAAATGTAGCTCATGGATCAAAAAAATAACTTAATCAAATAGTAATAATGTATGATAAAACAATATAGTATTAAGTAAACAACAATAAAATAAGTTGTTAACCAAAAAATGAGAAATGAAATATTCAAAGATGTACAGAGATACTTCACCAAAACAACTTTGGAAAAGAGTAATCTCCAACAAAATTGAAAGGTATGGAGAAATTAAAAATGAAACGAAAAAATCATTGGCAAAGATTAGATTTAGCTTGAACTATGAAGAGGAAATGAATGTGTCTAAACTGTTAGGGATTTAGGGTATCGTATATATTTTCTGATAATTCGGGTATCCATTCCAGTATCATCTATTACCCAATCAAATTCGGATATCCAATCACATATTACTCAATACGGTTTGGATATTTTTATAGATCGGATCGGATTCGTGTTCATGCTCGGATTTTTTAGATCGTGTTCAGGTTCAGTTTTGAGTATCGGGTAAAATGCTCGGATCATCAAATCTAGGTCAAAATATATCAGCCATCAAATCTCGACAAAACAAATGATTAAAGACATATGGTTTTCTTCAAATGGTCAAATTATGTAATGCCATCAATATTTATTTCATTTATTATTCAGAATTCAATCGATCACGTTAATCGTAGAATACATTCAAAACTATTGCAAAAATATGGGAACTAAAAATTAATTCCAGTCTGTGAAGCTATCCATAAAAGTCTGGCTACAAAAGCTCAACCAGTTAACAATATAAACGTGCATCTAACGATCAATATATTTGTGATATTTGAGAACCATGTTCTATATATAGGAATGTACCACTGATTCCCATTAACTTGATCCGACCAAATTCAAAGACAGCTACTCTTTATTGGATTTGGATTTGACTTTCTGAGTTCTGGTTTATTGAAAGCATAACAATACTTGTAGTATAATGATTAAAAATATACAATTGATCAATTGGTGACAATTTGTCAAATGGAAATATTGTTAAATTGTGAAGTTTTGAATTTGAAGAACGTCAAACAGACTAATAACCTATTTAAAAAATCAATGAAAACTTTCAAATGAAAGATTAAAGTCAGTGTTTACCATAATTAGCATGGATCTCAAAGAATGGGTTATTTTATGAGTCTCATGAACCCCACAAATAAAAATGTCGTTAGTTGGAATAAACTCTCCATATGATATCACAACCAATGTTTACTATATGTGTTGTAAATCATTCAGTAATTCGTTAGGAATTTTGTAGAGAATATTATGTCGTCGGGTATTATATAATCACGTAGGTTGTCTGTTATTTATTCAAATAAAGCAAAGCATTATATTCCCGGAAAAAATAATTTACAAAAGTTATTGTGTATATTATCTTATTGAAGACTAAAGAGGTCAACTTCTTTTCCCAATTTGTGGTTCTAATTTAACCTAGAAGTCTTCGTTCAGATGAATATCCCGAGGAATACACGTTAATATATGTAAAAGAAGTGTACAACGAATATTTGGAGAATAGTACTATACATACTTAAATAGGGTGCCATTAGTTATATAATACTAGAGGGAAAAGGCTGAAGAGAAAAGTAAAAATAAGCTTCAAGAAAAACAATATCGCTGGCGAAATCTTTTTCACTTAATCCGAATTGAAAGAAATTTATACTAATTTATTCTCATTCTCAAGTAAATCAGCAGAAATAATTTCCACATAGATTATCTTGATTGGTTGAATGAGAGTAAACCAGATAATTTTTTTTACCTTTTCTATATTAATCTCATTACTAAATTTTGATTTACACTTGGAAAGTATAGATTTCTTGTTGATATTAATTAAATTTTGATATGAGCTTTTATATAAGATAGTGTATAGGTCTAAATACGTAACTGAAGAACCAAATGGTACCAAACCAAAAACATAAACCAAAACTGAACGGAATTCCATAACTTATCAAGCAGATTAATCTATGGAAATGAAAAGCGGGAACCGAACCAAGAACGAATGGCTATGCGAATTTTTAAAATACAAAATGTATACTTACAAATATTAATTATATTTAGTTTCTAAACAACCAAATATCCTAAAAATATAAACCAGGTGACCCATACAACAAAAATACACTGAATATTTTTTCATTTGAAGAAATAAAAATTATCAAAATTATCCGATATTTTTAGCCAAACAACCTGAATTACTCGACAATAAAACTGAAAACCCCAAATTATTCGATGTTTTACACATAAATCCAAAATTAACAAAAACACATAATCGAACAAGAATGAAATTGAACTCGTTTTTTTAATATTAGTCGGTTTCTAGTTTTTCTACGAAACCGGACCAAAGAATCCAAATAACCCAACTGAAACAGTTACAAACTTTGTAAATACCTAAACGGTTCCTAAAATTCTACAACCAAACTCCAAAAAACGAAATACTCGAACCAACTAAGATATTAGCTATGATTGAACTTTATAAATAATTTGGTATAACTTTATTATTTAACCCCTTTTAGTGGGGTACACATGCGTTTATAGACGAAATGAGATATAAGTAGTATTTTCATACCGAACCGCACCCGCGGCAAAACAGTAAATTTGTTGATTTTTTATAATTCGGTCTCTCTTATGTTCTTCATGTAGCATTCAATTTTAGGTTCTACAAATAATGTGTTCCATAAATTCTGACTTAATGAAAAAAATTATTAATTAAAAATCTGATAAGACTTAAAAACCATTCATTAACTGGTGAACCGACACCGAATGACCCGGTAAAAACCCAGAAAAGTTTGATATATTTTTTTAAATTGATCAAATCTCTCCTATACTTTATTATAGTACATAAAACTGAATAAAACTATTTGATTTTTCATATAAGGTAAATGCATTGTGTTTTCCTTATGCATTTTAATTTGTATATTTTGTAAATGATTATTTTAAGGTTACATTTTGAGTTTTGAAATTAGAATTTTTATTTAAGTGAGTGACTATAAATGTTAAACATATTTTTACATAAATTAGTAATTTGTTTGTCCATAGAAAAATAGTTTGGATACATATATTTTACATAAATTTATAAAATAATATTTTCTTACCTTTTAAGTACAATCAATACTATTAAAATTTTAATGTAGATGATTTTTCTTTTCATAAGTATTAAATGGGTTTAGGCTTTATAATACATTTACAATTTATTATTGTTAAATTGGTTTTTCACGAGTTAGGTATAATATTAAACCCAAAAAGATAAAATTGTCATTAATGAGATTTAGACTTTCCTTATAAACCTAAGGGTATCTTTGAAACAATTGACATTTTGATTACATGGAAAAACATGAATGTTTTTTAGTAGCATAGATGTTATATGGTCCCAATTTTAATGTAATTTAATACACGTATTAGAATAGAATTTTACTTCAAAATTATTTTTACTTTGATTTTCATTTTTTTCTACCAATCAAGTGAAATAATTTGAGCTATTTTACTCTAAAATTAGAAAAAACCAACAAAAAGAGTATTTTTTCCTCCACTTTTAACAAGTTCAAACATTTACTTCAAATTGTTATAATTCTTCTCTCTTTTTCACACTCTAGTTTTTCTACCATTTTAGTCTGATATTAGCCAATCACACCTTAGAAAGAATAGTGTGGGATTTTGTTTAAACATGTTGGAATGATCTGACATGCAATCAAATTATGAATATAAGACCTTAGTTACAGGTGCATTTGATGATATCAATATCTTCAATGGTAATACGCTCCTAGGATGCAAAGAGCATTTCCTAGGTAGTTGTTTTACATTGGTTATTTTGTTTCGGTTTGATTCCCAGATATCTCAATCTTGAGTAATAGAACAGCCGTTTGATGGAAAAAATCCAACCCCACTTTATTTTCAGTATAAAATAAAGTTTCAGGTAAAAGAGTTCCAAACCTACTTCATTCTTCACTATTTAATAGAGTAAAATGCTTTTACTCTATAAATAAAATAATTTTTTTTGTTCATCAATCTACTTTTAACTCTATTTTTTGTTCATTTTAAAACTACTCTATTTTGAATAAAAATAGATTGATCCATTTGATGTGATCATGGATAGGTAGTTCGAACCATAACATGAAGAGGAGCTTGTAGCTGGGATGCAACATTGAAGAATGCTTTGAAACAAGAAGAATACATTGGTCTTGGTCGAAGCTTGATCAACCAAGACAAACCCATCACCATTCAAAAATTTCCACCTTTAAGATGATCATCATCTATGCAAGTAGGATTGTGTGTGCTCTTTTCCTCACTTTCAGTTTTATCCCACGAGGATTTCTTGAGGAAGGTTTTTAACTAAGCCACAAGACTACTTCTCATATCTCCTAGATGTTTGATCTTGGACCGACCACATGCAGGAACCATATGTTATGTTTTATCCTATGTTTTATGTCCTTTGTTTTGAAACTAGTCAAACCATGTGGAACCTTTAGAATTAAGTTGTTTTGTTATTTTCGAGACCTTATGCATGTACAAGTCTCTCCTATATATTATGGTCGTAACCGTTTGTTTCCTTATCTTGTTTTTAATCAAAAACTTTGTTTTCTTCTTCATGAGTTCTCTTTTGAGTTTCATTTGTTGGTGGGTAATATCCAACAACTTAAGGACGACTTTTTGGTGTGTCATTTTCAAACAAGTAGTCTAGGTGTATCAGGAGACGAGCTATATCTTTTGGTCACCATTCAATCCACTGTTGAGAAACTTGAGTCTTTTGATTCATTTCTGCAAAGGATTATCCCAACCATCCATAGAAGCATCCTAGGAGCGTATTATTTGGTATCAGAGCAACTCTGGAAGGGAAATGTTCTTTTTCTCTAATTTTTGTTTTTGTCTCCTCGTATTCTTGCAGATAAAATCAGATCTTTGTTTGTGGTGTCGAAATCTGATAAAATTTAGTTCTTTGATCTTGTTTTTGATTTCAGACTTTTTATATCCTTGCTCAGAAAATCATTGATTTATTTGCTTTATCCGAAACTGATTAGGCTTGAGAGAAATCGTTTTGTTCCTGTTGATTTGAATATGTTATATTTTGTTTCCAACTTTGAATCTAATCCTAAAACTCAACCTGAATCGAAATCTCCCTGTTCTGATAAATTTGATATGTTTTGCAATTTTGTTTGATAATAAATATGTCGACTGAAGTTTGTTGATCAAGTTTCTGTTTGGTTTAAGACTAATCGATTATTGTTGGTTACTTGATTATCATTATGTTCTGATTATCAAACTGTTTCTGATTATCAACTTTTTCCTGATTGTCAACCTGTTAGTTTTGATTTGTTTGTCGATTTGAATCTGTTTTGGTTTATTTTCTACTTGTTTCTGCAAATCGAAAATTAATCAAACTTTTCTCTGTTGTAATTGTAAGTGTTTTGTTGCTGTAGACTTGTTACTGCTGTGAGTTATTTTCTGTTTCAGGTACCATGGCAGTAGATCAAAAGGAGAACTAACTAAGGAAGAAAGGTTGTTGCTTAAAGCCATGACCAATCATCTGAACCAAACAATGAAGGATCCCATGAACAAGATTGTGAAGGCTAAGATGTATGAGTTTTGACAGGAGATTAGACAATAAACTTCAACAAGTTAGTGGTCAGATTCGTGAGTCTAGAAGAAGTGAGAGGATACAAAGACGTGAGCATGAAGGCAGAGGCAATCACAGAGATAAACTTGCTGACCAAAATATGAAATTTCGTCCATTCCATGGCAAGCCTGATCCTGCAGCATATATGGAGTGAGAAGAGAAGATTGAACTAGCTTTCAATTATCAAAATTGTGCTGAAGTAAAGAAGGTCCAAATAGCTACTGCTGAGATTTTTTTGTGATGCTTTAAGATGGTGGATCAATTGGTGACGTCCAGAAAACACTATGGAAAAGAACCAGTTGAAACCTGGCTTAAATTGTGGGCTATGATGCGTCATGAATATGTTACTAGACAATACCACAAATAAATACTTAAAAAGCAGAGAAGGGTGGGACAAGAAGACACTTACTTGAACCAGCTTGAGACAAAGCTATACTCTTCAAACTCAGTTCATAAACAACAAGGCAGGATGAGATCAAATCCAACTAGTGCTTTGAAGAATCAGACACCATACGAATGCTTAAGATGAAGGAAACCGAGTATTGCACATGTTCGAGTATTTGGTTGTCTTGCACATGCAAAGATCAATTCTGGACAACTCAAGAAACTCGATGATAGATCACAAGCATTTGTTCATCTCGTTATTGAGCCTGGATCCAAAGCTTATCGATTCTACAATCCAAGCTCTAGAAGAATAATTGTAAGTCGAGATGTGATCTTTAAAGAAAAGGAATGTTGGAATTGGAAGGGAGCTGACAAGAAAGTACACAGTAAACCTGGTATGTTTCGGATGTCATGGGGTGCTAAAATGGACAACGGACATAGTTCATTTGTGGTTGGAAATCAACAGGAGGAGAATGATGCTGAAGAGACTGAAGCACAACTACCAGAACATGTTCAAGATAATCCCAACGTCGAACAAGCCGAACCACAACAACCAATACGCTCAACACGTCAATCAAATCGTCCTAGCTATCTTGAAGACTATTTACTATTGTCCGACATAGAGTGTGAGTTTCTACTTCTTGCACTCATTGACGAGCCAATCAACTTTCAAGAAGCGAGCAAACTTGTTCAATGGAGAAAAGCTTGCACAAACGAGATCGATTCTATTGATAAGAATGAGACGTGAGTGTTGGTAGAGAAACCGCCTGGAGTCAAAGTGATATGACTCAAGTGGGTTTTCAAGATCAAAAGGAATGCAAATGGAACTATCAACAAGTTCAAGTTAAGACTTGTTGCGAAGGGATACGTGCAAGAACATGGAATAGATTTTGACGAAGTCTTTGCACCGGTAGCTCGACTAGAAACTATAAGATTACTCTTTGGGTAAGCTGCTGCAAGAGGATGGGAAATCCATCATCTAGACGTCAAAACAGCATTCTTACACGGAGAGTTAACTGAAGATGTCTACGTATCTCAGCCCGAAGGATTTGAAAAGAAGGGAGAAGAGCATAAGGTTTTCAAAGCCTTAGTGTCAAAATGTGTTCAAAGAGAGCAAATCAACGTTGAACATGTACCGGAAACTGAGCAACGAGCTGACATCTTGACCAAGGCGTTGGCGAAGATCAAATTCAAGGAAATGAGGGATCTAATTCGAGTTCAAGACCTCTGCAAGGAATGCTTGAAGCTTAAGAGTAAGAATGTTGGAGATAAGCTTCAACATTATTAAAAAGGAAGATAAATAAAAAAGGAAGTCATTTATTACAAGAATTAAGATAATTTAAGCTATAAGGATTAGGAAAAGAAAATACTTAATTCAATGTATAATAGGATAGAAAATGAAATCTCACTCCTATATATATGGTCATCGATTTGTGATGAATCATAACCTAAGAATAACCTACACAATAATCTACGAAGAGACGGAGAGAGAACAATATCTTTGTTTAGTTTTTGAAAGAGTTTTGTAAACATTAATAAAGAAAAAAATATTTATTAAAATGTTTGTTCAAGACCGAAACTAGGTTGAACGTATTCATTTTTTGTTTGGTCATCATTTTAATGTTAGCAAATATAAATAATGCGATTAAACTTCAACATCGCATCAGCATTTCTCTTTATCTTTACTTATCTACCTTATATATTTATAAAATTCCACCAGTAATAAAATTAACCCGTTGGTGCCTAATACATGCACGTGATACCATTTTTGGTCGCGAAAATTTTCTCTCGTGTATATAAATATTTCCACACATGCATACCAAGACGGCTACACTAACTCTTAGTTATCATATTCTCTCAATAAAATCTCTCTCTCTCTCTCTCTCTCTCTCTCTCTCTAAAAATGGTGAAAGGGTCCCATGAAATTGTGGCCGTAGATCAAGGCATACCTATAATAGACATGTCGCAGGAGACATCACGAGTGTCGATGCAGATAGTCAAAGCCTGCGAGACTCTCGGCTTCTTCAAGGTGGTCAACCACGGCGTTGACCGAACCATCATCTCAAGGATGGAGCAAGAGTCCATTAACTTCTTTGCTAAACCGGTTCACGAAAAAAGTCAGTTAAATCGGTTACCCAACCATTTCGTTATGGCTTTAGGGACATCGGGCTCAACGGTGACTCTGGTGAGGTCGAGTACTTGCTGTTTCATACCAACGACCCTGATTTTCGTTCTAAGCTCTCCTACCGGTACGTATATTTACTTATACGATTCGAGAGTTTGAGTCTCAAGTAAACCTATAATCATATATACGACAATTAATATACGGTATCAATGTATCATAAAGTATAGTTGAATTTTCACTTAACTATAAATATAATGACTGCATGTTTATCTATGAAGAACCTTTGCAAACATAAATGTGAATGCTTATTATGTTTTAAATTATATTTAAGTGCATGTTGTATAGCATATATAAAGAGAAATATCTTAAAATTGACCTAAAATTTTTTATCACCAAAATAGATTTCAAAGAGAAAAATGAATAAAATAAATTTTATTAAATGGTTTAAATATACATTTATACCTTTTCGGTTAATTATCTAGACTTAGGGTTTCAAGTTACGAAATAAATTTTGGAGATGAGGTAATAAAATGAAAAAAATTAAAAATAAAAAAAAACGTTTATTGTGGTAATTTTCTTCATTAAAATCTATTTTTATGACAAAAAATTCAGAAAATCAATTTGAGAGATTGACCTTAACATAAATGTATGGATAAATTTGATTTAGTACATTTATTTACATGCAGACAGTTACCTTATACTAGCTTTATTGATATTATAAATTATAAGCAAATAGGTCATCGTTTTAGGTTTTGAGAAATTGTCAAAAATACTATTTTTTGTACCATTTTTCAAAAATATCTTAATCACTTTTACTTTTGTTTTTAATAAGAAAAAACATAGTTATAATCTTAGGTTAATTAATCTAAAACTTAGGGTTTAGAATTAAAGGGTGGTATAGAGTGGGGGTAAGGTTTATGAATGTAAAATTTAGGATTCTAATTAATTTTTTAAAAAATTACCTTTTAAAAATATAGTATTTTGAAAATATTTCTTTAATAAAGGTAAAAATGAAAAGTGATACAAAAAATGTTATTTTGAAATTTTCCCCAATTCAGTTATTAGGTATAGGTTTGTTTTTCATTTATTTTGGGATTTAATCACTACTGGAGTAAGCTAGACTAATAAAGTCTCAGTCCGTCTCAGTAATAGTGTATGGATAATAATTGTATATCTACTAATTTACATGGTACATGTAGCATATATGTATAGATACATCTAAATTTGCCATGTTTGAAAAAGACTGTTGAATTTTCAAATAATTAGAATATGTTCATACAAATTTTTATGAGTTTTGTTCAAGCATAACTCTATAATTTCATTACCATTCTTTTTTTGGTATTCATGTTAAATTCTTCATCACTATTCTTGTTTATTTAATTTTTTTTAATGCTTTTTCAAACAAGTTTTGTTCATCAATACCCAACAAAAAGCCTCTTTCTGAAAGTAGAAACATTAAGGTTTATGGTTCTTTGTCGTATATTTTTTTTATTAACAAAAACAAATGATATCAAGTAAAGATATGTGACATACAACAATATGTTTGGACAGCTCGGCAGTGAATTGTTACATAGAAGCAGTGAGACAGTTGGCTCATGAGATATTAGAACTGACGGCTGAGGGACTTGGGGTCCCACCCCATACCTTCAGTAGGTTGATCAGCTCCGTCGATAGTGACTCCATTCTGAGGGTGAATCACTATCCACCGTCCGATCAGTTTTTTGCCACACTCTCTGATAAATCTGTGTCACTGACCAGGGTTGGCTTCGGAGAACACACCGACCCGCAGATCTTAACAGTTCTTAGATCTAACGGCGTAGGAGGCCTCCAAGTGTCCAACCCAGACGGCATGTGGGTCCCTGTTTCCCCTGACCCCTCAGCTTTCTGCGTCAATGTGGGAGACTTGTTACAAGGGAAAGTATTCTCCTTTGACCCACTTAGAAAAAATCTATTCTCAAAATTCCACCAAAATTCTAACTACCCCACTATATTTCCCTATATTTATCTTCTCCTTATTACCCTTTATTATTATATTATTATTCTTACCCATGCATTATTTTAATTTTAAAATAAAAAATGGTCATCTCTCTCCACTCACCCATAAATTTGGACACTTATGTTGACCTAACAACTGGACCCACGCCCACCCCATCTACCTCTCTCCTTCCCACACTTGTCCATCTTGTTCCCTTTTCTCACAGCTGCTCCCCATTTTCCCAACAACCTACGAAGCTTCTTCCCCCCTTCAAGCTCCATTTGCGTTTTTTGAAAGCTTATTTGACGAAAATTGGTACGTTTTTTCATGAAATTTTCATAATAATATATTACTTATGTTCTATATATTATAAGTAACAAAAAAATAAAAACTTAGCTGTAAAAAATGTGAGAGTTTTCAAAGAAATTAGAAAATAAAATTTGAAGAGGATTCTGTATTTTTAACACGATTTTGATAGAAAAAAACATGAAAATGGTGTTGGAAGATAATGTGGGTTTTATAAGACGTTATTAGTTGATTAAATACACTTAAACCGATCAAAAATTAAAGTTTTAGGTAAAAATGAAAGTTTTAGGTATATTGTTATGAAAAGGATGTTTAAGGTCGATTTTGTATATTTCTTCTTATTTTGAACTGTTTTATAGCAAAATAATGTTTTACAATAGTGGTAGACGATATTTTGGGTTGTATAACACCCTCTTGGTCAATTAAAAGTGTTAAATCGAGAAAAGCAAAAATTTATAAAAACTACAGGAACTACTGGGAAGTACTTGTACTACTAGGAAGTACTTGTACTACTATGTGTAACTTGAACTACTAGAAAGTACTTGTACTACTATGTGTAACTTGAACTACTAGGAACTACCTTGTACTACCTTGAACTACCTTAAAATTACCTTGAATTACTATGTGTTACGCATTTTTCTATTAACCTTCATTTTCGTTTTATTATTTATTTTTAGAAGACGTATCTCATATATTACGTGATTATATGTTCATATTTGTGTATATTTGCCAAGTTAAACATAAAATATTCTTAAATTCTCAAATTTGTAGAAAACTTTCCATTTCCATAGAAAAACCTCCTTTACTTCCTTACTTAATGTCTTAATAGTAAGGCCAAAATGGGATGAAATTCAGAAAATACATTATTTCTAAAATTTGTTTCTGCCAATGTATTATATACAGTCTAAAACTGTCTAAATACACTGGTATTACTAATAAATGTAATTTATAGAGGTTGTATTACTAAAAAATATGTAATTTTGCAAAAATATTACTATGAAGAATGAAATATTACTAGTAGCTTGTGTACTACTAAGAGTAAATTTAATATTCAAACATGTTTGTTTACTAACACGTTTTAGACATGTGCCAGAGGTTTTTTTTTACAAGGTATGGACAATGTGTGTTACACGTTTTAGACAATGTGTGTTAGGTTTATTTTTTTTTCTTAAAGTGTTGACAATGTTTTCTCTTATTAATACATAGTATACCTAGTAGTACAATTATGTTTTCTTAAGACTCTAGGTAGGATCCTACATATGTTCAACACAAGCAAGATTTACATATCATCCTACATATGTTCAAAAGAAAAACTGAGATATATAATAAACATCCAAAATATGTTAATCTACAAGTCTTCTAAGCCTTAGCCTTTTTTTTTATTTTTTTTCTTTGGCTCTTCGATATCATTGGTCTTCCCTTCGGTGAAAGGAATTTGCACCCACGAATAGCAATCTGAGCCTATACACGAGATTAAAACATTAGCAGGGACCCAAAGCAAAAGATACCAACAGCATATATCAAAGACCATACAAATCTTTCTTTTGAGTAGTCATAGCTGAGCAAAAAAAAGTTGGTTTAATAAATTTACAAACAAAAGGAAGCTCTTCTGTTCCACTACCATAGAGTGTGTATAAAAGAAAGCTCTTTTGTTCCATAACCTCAGCCCCAATTGAGAAACAAACAAGACTACTTAAACCACACTTACACATACATTACCACCACCCACTGACTTTAATCACATTACAAGAGAAACATCAACAAGCATTACCTATGTTGATCATTGATCTCAATGACTCGATTATTTGGAACTGCATAGCGCATTCCTTCTGTCTAAATCACCATATGCGCAAGTTTGAAAGGTTAATATACAACTTCTGTCTGAACGAAAGATCATCAGGTGAAAGGAACTTACCCAAGACACACAATCATTAATTTCTAAGACAGAGTAGGTTCTGCCTCCAGAGCAACTCGGTACATCTAAAACAGAGCAAACTTGTCAGTAAATTTGAGACTTTACTTACTTTGAAAGATCATTACGTGAAAGAAACACAATTCATTGTGTGTCGGTTGACATTAGAACTAAGAACTTTAACAATCAATATAGCTTAAGAGAACAAATACACTTAGATACAAAAACATCGATAATGGTAAATACATAATCAAGAGGGCGGAGAGAGTAGAACAGAGATGACCTTGGATCAAGGCTTTATGTCATAATAGTTTAGAACATAAAAGTCCACATAAAACCTTAGCAGCCTCTGATTCAACATATCCATGGGAGTAAGAACTGCATCGCTTGATATAGTTGCAAGATGCCGTGAGTGACTATCTCTCGGGTTTAAATTCTGAGTTGTACGGATCTGAAAGTAGGGAGAAGTAGGAGGAACACCGACTTGTTTGTCGGAGACAGACGACATGACAATGGTTTCTTCGATTTCGTCAGAGACAGACGAGGAAGATGAAAGGAAGATGACGAACGACATGAGAAGTTGTCGATTTCGTCGCTGGATTCCTTTGTAGTCGTCGTCGCTAATGTTGCAGAGGGGAAACGATGGATTAGGTTGGAGAGACCCAGTAAAAGATCCGATTACGTATGGATTCGGGTGGATAGAGTAGGTTGGGTCAGTAATAAGATGATTTTAGTAAGGCTATTTCTGAAATTAACTATCTTTTGTATTTAAATTTAAATCAAAAAGAAATTGTTTTTATGACTGGGGCATAATAGAATAAACTTGGGAGATACTAGGGTGTAATAGAATATCGTCCTGTTACAAGTCGGTCTCTTTCTAATTTTTATCTATTTCCTTCCTTTTTATTTTGGTCACAACATTTATTGTAAGAAAAACTATACGGTCGTTCGTTTTTTTAAAGGTGATGACGAACGGAAGATTTATAAGTGTAAGGCATAGAGCGTTGACTTATGGAGAGAAAAGCAGGCTCTCAACAGCATACTTTGCTGGACCGCAACTCCAAGCAAAGATTGGCCCACTACAGGCGATGGTTACGACAGTGAATCAACCACAATTATACCAAACGTTTACTTGGAGCGAATACAAAAAACTGGCATACTCTCTACGTCTTCAAGATAGTCGTCTAGACATGTTTCGTACGTGTAAGGGTCTGGATGATCCTTAGAATTTTTTAGTAATAACAATGTTTGTGTTGAGTGTACTTTTTCTAAGTACCTTCCAAGTCAAAAGTAAAATTAGGCACACTAGATTTGTGTAACTCTAACTAGGAGCTGAAAAAATCTTATATGGTTTGTAATCTCCGTAATACAAGTTAACTCTAACGAAGTACTAGACTATTTTTCTTCTATTATATTAACTGGATTTTGTTGGAGATGGATTCCGTCTTTCGACAAGATCCACAATGTAATTGAACTCGGTTTAGATAAGAGCCAAGACGACTTAGGAGAAAAAGAAAGAAGTAGGCGAGTTCATCTATAAATAAAAGAGAACACAAAAAGGAAAAGGAAATTCATTAATACAAAGTCAGCCCAAGAATTAGAATTTTCATAATTTTAATTTGTTTTTGCCTAATTGATAATTCTTAACGACTTCATAGCTTTTTCCTTGTAATTAACCTTTGATTTCTCGATAAACACCATACAAATAACTCACCAGCGAATTCGTACTTTCATCTTGGACACACTGAATTCAGTTTAAACAATCGACACCATGTTACGCATCATGGGGTACCATCTGATTTGGTGGATGATGGGATCGAAGCGGATGGTCATACTACACTCTCCAGGAAGATCGATGGATAGACGGTTGATTGATTGAAAGGTGAATATTACAATAGTCATCTAAGAGCTTATATAGCTCGTGGCTCTGTTCAGGTTTAGAAAAATACGGAAAAAATATAAGGATTTTAAAAGTTAGTCGTTGGAGCCTTTTATGGAAATTTGGCTCCAAGTAAAGAACATAAGTCTCCTTGTATCCGGATGGTATGAGGGTGTAAGAGAGATTCTTAAGAACATTATTTATGCCAGAGAAACATGGAAAAATCAAATTGGTAGGAGAAGTAGACATTGGCCTTAAAAGGTTCCTTTTGTGGAAGCATACCGATATGGTGAGCTAATGTATATGAGGATCCTCCCGATCCTATGTTAACTTGTGCATCGTATAAACTTATAAGATTCCTCTTGATTCTTTAATATGTCTTGTGGAAGCCTTTGATCGTGTGGAATGTCTCCTGGTTTCCAGATCTTGGTTTTGGATTGATTGAACCGGCCAAGCAAGTGAAGAACTGGTTAGATCGGTTTTAGGGAATTGATCATAACTTGATATTTCTGTGGCCATTTCTTCTCATATTGGCCTTTTTGGAATTCTAAAAGACCTATCTTTAATTATTTTCTGATTGGTTTTGGTTCAGGATGTCTCTTGGTTGAGTTGGAATCAACTTCTTAAAGCTGATACTCGTAGATTGATAGGCTGGCAACCTCCAGTTTGCAAAATCTACAACTTCGTGGTCCCTGAGGATTTCAAAAATTTTCCACTTAGACATGAAATCTTCTTGAGTATGTA
This sequence comes from Moricandia arvensis, assembly GCA_905132765.1. Taxonomy (NCBI): domain Eukaryota; kingdom Viridiplantae; phylum Streptophyta; class Magnoliopsida; order Brassicales; family Brassicaceae; genus Moricandia; species Moricandia arvensis. The sequence goes on along the minus strand of CAJHQP010005315.1, from coordinate 5,174 downwards.
ATCTATGAAATTTAATTGCATGACGAAAGTCTTCCTGGTTGGTGAAATATGCCATTTTGATTGCTCATATGTCCTTGTCGATTCTCCGGCTGCTTGAGTGTTGCATCTGGTTGGTTTCTTGATACTGCAACTTTCCCTCCCCCTTCAAGAATTTTTTTGCTCAAAATGTAAAATCTGCACCAAAAACAGATAGGTTTCGAGTTAAATTTTATTCTCTTTTAAGAGTCTAGAACCTTACCTCAGTATTGTTTTGGTTTGAAGTAAATTGTGCATTAGGTGTTTGATGCGTCCCTAGGATGCTCTTTGGTTGATGGGAATGGATAATCCTTGCAAGAACGAATCAGAGACTCAAGTTCTTCAAGGCGTGTGGATTGAATGGTGACACAAGAGGGATGGATGATCTCTTGATACTCCTAGGCAACTGATCTGGATATGACACACCAAATAAGAAGCCCTTAACTCTGGATATTACACACCAGAAACCTTCAACTCACTTTCTAGAGAGAGAGAGCCGTCAAGAGAGAAAAGAACTCGAAGTTTATTGATTGCTTGAGTACAATAGGGTTTAGGGAACCCTTTAAATAAAAAGAAACCAGAGAACAGGCTCTCTAGGGTTTCGAAAATAGTAAAAGGAAAACTATGGTTTAAAAATAACATAAGCTTTAAAATGAAATAAAATGTAAACTTCTGCTAGTCTTGGGCCGAGATAGAGCCTAAGTGATGTGTAAGACAAGTTGTGGCCTCGTTAAAAACCTTCCTCCGGAAAACCTCGTGGGACAAAACCAAAAGCAAGGAAAAGAGCACGCACCAAATGTCTTGCCTAGACACTAACTCAGCTTGATGTAGAGATGGCTTGAATGGTGATCAAGACATCTCGGATCAAACCTTGTCCAAGACTTTCTTCTTGTTGTGGATGTGAAGTGAGTAATCCAACAACATTCTCCTTAAGTTTCTTGACTCTGGAACGAGTCATGGGACCTTCTGGAATGGCTAGAGCATCATCACCAGGCTGCTGGTGCATTGTGGCTTCATGTGGCTCATCTAGACTCTCCTTGTTCTCCTTAGTGATCCGGTCCATGATCACATCATCTAAGCTCCCTTTGTCCTCTTTAGTAAGCTGGTCCATGATCACATCATCCCCTCCCTCTTCAAAAAGATTTGTCCTCAAATCTGTTTTACCTGCAATAGAGGGGACCAAATTAGTAACATAAAACTTTAGAATCAGATTACACTTACCTTGCAAGCCTCTTTGATAGGCATTGCTGCTGACTGGTTCAGATATGTAGAAGGGACTGATCTGTTTGATTCCTGATTCATTACTCAAACCTGCATCATACTCTTTGACACACAATAAGTTAGCACATAAAATTTTATCATAGAGTAAGAGAAATAGTCCAAATCCTTTTCTTCTCGGTTTTGGCTTGTATGTAGCATCTGGAGGTGCTTCTTTGATGATGATGAAGCAAGTGACACCTTGGTTCTTATCCTGGTCCAAATATGGTGGTTTGAACCTCATATCTTCCTCACGCTGGTAGCTTCTCCTTACACCCTTCAAAGCTTTCCTGAAATCTATACTTGGCTCTTTTGACAAGAACAAGAGTATCATATCCATGTAAAGAGTGATAAAAGAATCATTGAAAACATGACCACTTATCTTAGCATGCTCACCTGGTCGCCATAGATAGGTTTGAGATGTTCTAAACTTAGCAAAATTCAAACAAAGCAGAGATAGGATCACCTGACTTGTAGAACCCATAACTCTTTCACCTGAGAAACTTTGGACATAATTCCAAATCGACGTGATAGCCTGAGGAGTTAAGTTTCTAATGCAGTTGGTTTCATGGCCTAAATCGTTTTTGTTGATGAGATATGATCTTCTGACTACTCCTATATCACAGCTGGCGATTAGACAGTTTTCAAGATTTGTTTGGTGCTTCTCCAACTTAGCCAAAGACTCATCATTGATACTCTGATCATTGTAGCTCCTCCTTTCACCTGTACCTTTCTCAGCTTCTTTTGAACAAGTCAAGTGTGTTATCAGGTCAAAGAAAGTATTATAGACAAGGATGTCTCCAGAGCACAAAACCGTATGACTCTTCCATCTATTATGCATATCAAAAAAAATATTACAGACCCAAATATCATCAAGGATCAAGTTCACACATTCAGAAGCAGAGAGTTCTAGTTTCAATTGTGCAACAGGTTTATCAAAGAAAGTGTTATACACTAGAATATCCTCAAGAACAGTCCTACACGTTTAGAATCATTTTCAGCACACAAACAATCAATCTCAAGCTCAGAGATATTTGCAGATTTCAAAATTTCAAACCTAAAATCAGAATGATGCAATTTCGGTTCATGCAACTTCCTAGGTTCTTTCAAGACATATGTGGATGCAAAACAATCATCAGTGTTCAAATCATGCCTAGGAAAATTCACAACGAAACTATTCTCTTCAGTTCTAGCAAATGAATCACAAGGTTGTCTAAAACAGAAATCAGTTTGTTTCAACTCAAGCTCTAAAACCTTTTCAAAGTGATCAAAGCTTTTGCTATATTTCAGAAACTGCTCAAGACTCAAAACATGACCAGAAATGTTTTTATTTTGATTTGGAAAACGTTTTTGATCAAAGAGATTTTCTGGTTCCAGTCCTTTAAAAGATCTAAGCAAGTTATCAAAAACAGAATTTGAAACACAAAAATCTTTTACTTTGTCAAGACCAAAACGTTTTATGTCTTTAGTACTCACTTTAACACACATTATAGGCACAGAACTAACCACTTTAGCTTCCTTGCAGTGCTTTTGCTGGTTATGAGACAAGGGTTTAGGAGTTGGGTTAGACTGCAAGCTTTTCTGATGTTCCAACTCTTCTCCTTGTGTTGATTGCTCTGGTTCTCTATCTACTGATTCTTCTTTTGCAACCTGTGACACTAAAACAAGGCTACTCGGTTGCACCGGTTTAAGAAAAGTTAGTTCATCACAAGAAGTACTGAAATTGAATTCAGGCTGAGGTAAGAAAAGAGAACACTCTTGTTCTGTCCCAAACTTTCTGTTTACCAAAGATGTTTCTGTTTGAGCTTCTTGAGTTGGTGCAGTTAAATCTGATTGTGCAGCTGAGTCTGGTTCTGCAAGTTTGAGGTCTAAGACATCCGTGAATGGCGCTTGGTTCTGTACTTCTAAGGATGGACGTGTAGTCTTAGCCTGATTGAGTCGTTTCTCCACATCCCTAAACGTTTGTAAAATTGCCTTCCTTATGCTATCTTCAATGGAACACGTTGAGGTTTTGCTTGATGATCCAACTGGACTTGAGTTCTTGCTGTCTTGTTGTTTCTAAGCAGAGTTTGAAGAGCGTAGCTTGGTCTCTGGTTGCCTTTGAAGTACATCCTTGTGGTACTGTCTTGGAACATACTCTCTACGCATCAAAGTCTTCAGCTTATGCCAAGTTTCCACTGGTTCTCTTCCGTCAAGTCTTCTGGACCTTATCAAGTGATTCCACCATCTCAAAGCATCACCACAAAACTCAGCAGTAGCCACTTGAACCTTACTTCTTCCAGCATAGCTTTGACAATTGAAAAACAACTCCATCTTCTCTTCCCACTCCACATATGCTGCCGGATCATCATCACCATAGAAAGGATGGATTCTTATCTTTTGGTCAGCAAACTTGTCTCTGCCTTCATGCCCACGTACCAGTCTTCTCTCTTTGCTTCTAGACTCAAGACTATGTCGAATATCTTGTTGGAGATCCTGTCTAAACTCCTTCCAAAGTTGATCAAGACTAGCTTTCATCTTCTGCTGTAGCTGAGCATTCACTGCCTTAAGTAACAGCCTTTCATCCTTAGTGAGGACTCCTTTCTGATCTCCTGCCATGGTACCTGCGACAAGAGAAAGATTAAGCCAGTAAGTAGTTCAAGGAGTACACGAGAAGTAAAAGGAAAAAGATTAACACAAAAGGATAAGCTTGCTCAGCAAGATAAGAGGAAAAAGGATAGCGGCTAGGTTTTCCAATTCTAGGGCTTCCGCCTGCAAGCAAAAAGGAAATTCTTCTAAACCTTGTCTAAAACTTCTCTAAGATTTCAAGCAGCCTAACAACTTAGATCTACTCGTGTTCAAGGTGATTAACAAGATTTTCAGAAGAAAAAAGTGATCTAGGGAGACAAGAACTTATGCGGCTAGGGTTTAACAACTAGGGTTTCCGCAAGCAAAAAGGAAAATCTCTTAAACCTTGTCTAATCTCTCTGAATTTCGAGCAGCCCTAAACAGATTAGATCTACTGCTTATTCAAGATGATAGAGATGAAACACGGATGAAACAAAAACAATAAGAGAGAAAAACGAGCACTTCCCAACCAAAGTTGCTCTGATACCACTTGATGCGTCCCTAGGATGCTCTTTGGTTGATGGGAATGGATAATCCTTGCAAGAACGAATCAGAGACTCAAGTTCTTCAAGGCGTGTGGATTGAATGGTGACACAAGAGGGATGGATGATCTCTTGATACTCCTAGGCAACTGATCTGGATATGACACACCAAATAAGAAGCCCTTAACTCTGGATATTACACACCAGAACCTTCAACTCACTTTCTAGAGAGAGAGAGCCGTCAAGAGAGAAAAGAACTCGAAGTTTATTGATTGCTTGAGTACAATAGGGTTTAGGGAACCCTTTAAATAAAAAGAAACCAGAGAACAGGCTCTCTAGGGTTTCGAAAATAGTAAAAAGGAAAACTATGGTTTAAAAATAACATAAGCTTTAAAATGAAATAAAATGTAAACTTCTGCTAGTCTTGGGCCGAGATAGAGCCTAAGTGATGTGTAAGACAAGTTGTGGCCTCGTTAAAAACCTTCCTCCGGAAAACCTCGTGGGACAAAACCAAAAGCAAGGAAAAGAGCACGCACCAAATGTCTTGCCTAGACACTAACTCAGCTTGATGTAGAGATGGCTTGAATGGTGATCAAGACATCTCGGATCAAACCTTGTCCAAGACTTTCTTCTTGTTGTGGATGTGAAGTGAGTAATCCAACAACATTCTCCTTAAGTTTCTTGACTCTGGAACGAGTCATGGGACTTCTGGTGAGAATGGGATGCATCTTCATCTCCTGGTTTTCAGTGTTATTCGCATTTCCTTTAAGTGTTCTCTTGGTGTCTTTTTTTTCTGTATTGGCATAGTTGCGC